>RCUC01163264.1:0-70895 GCA_003697995.1 Taxidea taxus jeffersonii | reverse complement strand
CCCCGATCCTTCTGTGACCCCGCGGGACCTGAGTCCACACTGTCCTCGTGAGGTCTTCACCCCAGTTTAGCCTCTGGAGCGATGTCCCTCCGTGGAGCAGACTTTTAAAAGTCCTGATTTTGTGCTCTGTTGTTCCACCGCTTGCCGGGAGCCGGCCCCTCCCCCCAGGGTCTATCTTCCCGTTGTGTTGGATTCACTTCTCCGCTGGTCCTACCTTTTAGAAAGTGGTCGATTTTCTGTTTCTAGAATTGTTGTTTTTCTTCTCTTCGATCTCCTGTTGGATTCGTAGGTGTTCGGAATGGTTTGATAGGGTATCCAGCTGATCTCCTGCTGCCTGATGTTGTCTCAGCCTGCTACTTCTCTGCCATCTTGACTCCTCCCCCCTCCTTGGTGTGAAGAGTGGCTGGGTCTGCAATCAGTCCAAGTTCCCTTACAGCCTCCTTTAGCTTCTCTGATTCTTGGGCCAGGGTTGTGGTTCGGCTCTTTGACAAAGGGCTCTAGCCTCTGTCTTGAACATCTTCCCTAGCCGCAGACGCTCGTGGACCAACCCTGCCGCTACCTAGGTGTCCACTAGGCTCTGCGGCCACCACTGCGCATGTGTGGAAATCGGTCTCACACGCAAGATTTCTGACGAGTGAAGAGTTACCTTTGAGTTTCCCTCCCAGTCTCCTACTTCAAGTATTCTTATGAGTCCTGGAAAAGGGTGGGGAGTAGAAACCCATACTAGCTGTCACATTAGATAGTCTCATGAACTATGGAAAAAAATCTCAACAAAGTATTATCTATCAAATCTAATAATGTATAAAAAAAGTATACACTAGAGCAAAGCAGGATTTTTTCCATGCATACAAGACTGGTTCAAGTTTTGAAAACCAATGAACATAACTTGCATATTAATATGCTAAAGAAGAACAATCATATGATCCTATCAAAAGATACAGAAAAAGCTTAAGACAACTCTAACAACCATTTTTTTTTTAAGATTTTATTTATTTATTTATTTATTTATTTACTTACTTACTTATTTACTTGACAGAGAGAGAGCACAAACAGGGGGAGAAGAAGAGGGAGAGGGAGAAACAGACTTCCGGCTGAGCAGGGAGCCCAGCATGGGGCTCAATTCCAGGAATCTGGGATCATGACCTGAACAGAAGGCAGACATTTAACCAACTGAGCCACTGAGGTGCCCCTTCATCAACAATTCATGATTAAAACTTTCAGCAAATTAGGAGTATGGGGTTCCTCAATTTATTAAAGAACATGTATAAAAATCCTTTTGCTAACATTATACTTAATGGAGAGAAACTAGGTGCTTTGTCTCCAAGACTGGAAAGAAGGCAATTTGACATTTGACATCATCCTGGAAAACCTAGCTAGTGAAATAACACAAGAAAAGGAAATAAAAGAGTATATAGATTTTGAAGGAGAAAATAAAACTGTCATTGTTTTCTAGTGACATCAGTATCTATGTGGAAAATCCCAAAGAAACAATAACAACAAAACTCCTGAAAACAGTAAGAGACCAGTGTAGCAAAGTTGCGGGTTAAAATTAATATACAGAAGTCAATTATTCTCCTCTATACCAGCAACGAACACAAATTTGAAATTTAAAACACTACTACTTACAAGAGCACACAAAAAATGAACTACATCAGTAGAAATCCAACAAAATCTGTATAGCATCTAAATAAGCAATAGTCATCCAGAGAAAGACAAATACCATAGGATTTCACTCATACGTGGAATTTAAGAAACAAAACAGATGTACATGGTGGGGGGAAAGAGAGGCAAAGAAACAAACTCTTAACTGAAGAGAACAGACTGATGGTTACCAGAGGTGTGGGGAATAGGAGGATGGGTCAAATGGGTGATGGAAATTAAGGAGTATGCTTGTGCTGATGAACACCAGGTGTTGTATGGAAGTGTTGATTCACTATATTGTATGTTCACTATATTGTATACCTGAAGCTGATATTACACTGTATGTTAACTAACTGGAATTTTTTTTTAAGATTTTATTTATTTATTTGATTAAGAGAGATCCCAAGTAGGCAGAGAGGCAGGCAGAGAGACAGGGGAAAGCAGGCTCCCCATGGAGCAGAGAGCCCCATTCAGGGCTCGATCTCAGGACCCTGAGATCATGACCTGAGCCAAAGGCAGAGTCCTTAACCCACTAAGTCACCCAAGTGCCCAAACTAACTGGAATTTAAAGAGAAGCTAAAATGATAGATAGATAGATAGATAGATAGATAGATGGATGATAGATAGATAAAACTACAAAACTGATGAAAGGGATCAGAGATCTAAGTAAATGTAGGCATAGGCATTATTCATTATTCATGGATAGGAAGGCTCAATATTGTTAAGATGTCAGTTCTACTGATTCTAAAGTTTATACAGAAAGGCAAAAGACCCAGAATAATCAACTCAATATTGAAGGAGAAGAACCATGCTGGAGGACGAATACTACCTTACTATACAAAGATACAGTAATCAAGACAGCAGGGAACTAGTGAAAAACAGACACAAATATCCATGAAACATAATAGAGAATCCAGAAAAAAACCCACACAAAAATGTTCAGCTGATCCAGGACAGATAAGGAAAGGCAATGCAGTGGAGCAATGACCATCTTTTCAACAAATGGTGCTGCAGTAATGAGACATCGCCCCTGCAAAAAAAAAAAAAAAATTACTCTAGACAGACCTTACACCTTTCACAAAAATTAGCCCAACTGGATTATGGGCCTAAATTTAAAACACAAAATCATAAACTTTCTAGAAGATAACAGAGGAGAAAATCTAGGTGACCTTGTGTTTGGTAATTATTTTTTTGATACAACACTAAAAGAAGAATGCAAAACAAAAAACTGGTATATTGGACTATATTAAAAATAAAAACTTTTCTGGGGCACCTGGGTGGTTCACTCAGTTAAGCATCTGCATTGGGCTCAACTCATGAGCCCAGGGTCTGGGATGGAGCCCTGCATTGGGCTCCCTGCACAGCAGGAAGCCTGCTTCTCCCTCTCCCACTCTCCCTGCTTGTGTGCTCACTCTTGCTGTGTCTCTGTCAAATAAATAAAATCTTTAAAATAGATAAATAAATAAATAAAAACTTTGATGTGGAAAAATACTGCTAAAAAAATGCAGAGCCCAAAACCTGGAAAAATATTTGTATAAATATTTTATATTACATTTATATAAAGGATTATATATTGTATTTACATAAAGAATTATATTCAACATTTACAAAGAACTCGTATAATTCAATAATAAGTGGACAAACAATTCAATTAAGAAATGGGCAAAAAGGGGAGCCTGGGTGGCTCACTGAGTTAAGCATCTGCCTTTAACTCAGGTCTTGATCCTGGGGGGGGTCTGGGGTCCTGGGTCCTGGAATTGAGCCCTGAGCAGGGAGCCTGCTTCCCCCACTCCCTCTGCCTGCTGCTCCCCCTGCTTGTGCTCTCTTGCTCTCCGTCAAATATATAAATAAAAAATCTTTAAAAAAAGAAAAAAAGAAATGGGTGTAAGAACTGAAAACACACCTCATCAAAGAAGATGTACAGATGGCAAGTTAGCATATGAAATAATGCTCAGCATCATATCATTAAGGAATTGTAAATTAAAACAATGAGATAACATTATATACCTATTAGAATAGGAAAAAATATCTAAAATACCAAATGTTGACAAGAATGTGGAGCAACAGGGGCATCTGGGTGTCTCAGTGGGTTAAGCCTCTGCCTTCAGCCCAGGTCATGATCTCAGGGCCCTGGAATCGAGCCCTGCGTCAGGCTCTCTGCTCGTCAGGGAGCTTGCTTCCCCCTCTCTCTCTGCCTGCCTCTCTGCCTACTTATGATCTCTCTCTCTGTGTCAAATAAATAAATGAAATCTTAAAAAGAAAAAAAGAATGTGGAGCAACAGGAATTTTCATTCATTGCTGTTTGGAATGGAAAATGATACAACCACTCTGAAAGGCATTTTGGCAGTTTCTTACAAAGCTAAACATGGTTTAACTATAAAATTAAAAAATAAATAAATAAATAATAAATAAATATGGTTTAACCATAAAATCTGGTAATCATGCTCCTAGGTATTTAGCCAATTGAGTTGAAAACATGTTCACACACACACACACACACACACACACACTGCATATGAATGCCTATAGCATCTTTATTCATAGTAGCTAAAAACTATGAGCAACCAAGATACCTTTCAATAGGTAACTGGACAAGCCTAAGTACATTCATACAATGGGAAAATTATTCAGTGATAAAAGAAAATAAGCCATCAAGAAAATATCAACAAAAGACATGAAGAAACCTTAAAATGCATATTATCAAGTGAAAAAAGTCAGTCTGAAAAGCTGCATCTCTATAATTTCAACTATATGACATTCTAGAAAAAGCAAATTATAGAGACAGCAAAAAGATCAGTGATTGCCAGGAGTTAGGAGGAAGGAAAAGAGGGATGAAGAGGGGAAGCACAGGGGATTTTTAGGGCAGTGACTCTATTCTGTATGATACTGTAAAGGGGATGCACATTATGCATTTGTTAAAACCCATAAAATGTACAAAACAAAGAGCAAACATTACTGTAAACTATGAACTTTAGTTAACAACATTTTAATATTGGTTCATTAATTATAAAAATATATCACCATAATATGGTAATAGTAGAAACTGTTGTGGAGGGGACAGACATATGGAAACCACTATCCTCCTTAATTTTTCTGTATATCTAAAATTGTTCTAAAATATGGTCTATTCACTTAAAAAAATATATCCATATTTTAAAAGATTTAAGAAGGCAAACAATACAAAACCAAAACATTCCAAAGAAGAAAACTCTAAGCCCAGATAGTTTCACTGGTAAATTCTAATAAACATTTAAGAAATATGTAATATGAATTACACACTCTTTCTTCAGAGAAATAGGAGTATCCACTCTCATATCATTTGATAAGACCTACATTACTCTGACACCAAAACCAGATAAAGACATGAAAAGAAAAGAACAAGTATTTCTCATGAATATAGACACAAAAGGCAACAAAACAGTAAAAAATCAAATCCAGATATATGAAAAAAGAACAATATAAAACCAAATGTGACTTATCTGGAGGACGTAAGACTGGTCCAATATTAAAAAATCAAAGCAACTGCCATATTATCAAACTCAAGAAAATAAAACATAATCATATCTTTAGATACAGAAAAAAAATTGAGAAAATACAATTCCTACTTATGATTTAAAAAAAGAAAAAACTCCTCGAACTAGAAACAGATCAGATTTTTAAAAATTTAAATAAAGAGGGGCATCTGGGTGGCTCAGTGGGTAAAAGCCTCTGCCTTCAGCTCAGGTCATGATCCCAGGGTCCTGGGATCGAGTCCTACATCAGGCTTTCTGCTCCACAGGGAGCCTGCTTCCTCCTCTCTCTCTGCCTGCCTCTCTGCCTACTTGTGATCTCTGTCAAATAAATAAATATTTTTTTAAAAATTTTTAAATAAAGGTCTAAGAGCTAATATTGTATTCAATGGGAAAAGACTGAATACTTTTGCTATGAGGTCAAGAACAAAGCAAGCATGTCACCTCTCATTGTCAGCATCATAGAGGATGTTCTCGCCAGTCCAATGAGGCAAGCAGAAGAAATAAAAGGCATACCAATTCAAAAGAAAGAGGAAAAACTCTCTCAATTTGCAGGTGATATTAATTGTTCACATCACCGGCTCTCAGCTCGACATCCTGTCTTGCAAGGGTACATCTGACAACGTCTGGAGATATTTTTGGTCATCACGCTGGGGGTACGGAGGACATAGTGAGTAAAGGCCCAGGATGTTACAAACATTTTACAATGCAACAAGACACTGCCTCTTTTTTTTAGAGAGGGGAGGGACAGCAGGAGAAGGAGAGAGAGAACCTTAAGCAGGCTCCACGCCCAGCACAGATCCCAAGGTAGGGCTCAGTATCAAAACCCTAAGGTCATGACCTGAGCCAAAATCAAGAGTCGGTCACTTAACTGACTGAGCCACCCAGGTGCCCCAGATATAACCTCTTTCAATAAAAAATTATCTAGCCCCAAATGTAAGTATGTCTGAAGTTGAAAAACCTTGGTCTGCATAGAAATTCTCAAGGGAACTACACCAAAGCTTCTAGAACTGAGTTCAGCAAGTCAAAGAATATAAGGTCAATATATGCATATCAATTGTATTTCCATATACCAGCTATAATGTGAACTTATGGTCTGTATTCCTACTCTGTCATAGTCTCTCTACTATGTGAATATGGGAAGAGGTTAAAAATAACTAGCACCCTTTAGGTGCACTTTATGTTCTCATTTTTTTTAAGTAAGCTCTACTCCCAAAATGGGGTTCAAACTCATGACCCTGGGACCAAGAGTCATGCTCTACCGACTGAGCGAGCCAGGCACCCCTCATTTTAATCTTCTGAATTTCATACATGAAGAAACAGGTGCTTTTCTTCAATGTTCAATTTTAAAAATAGTATATTTTAATAAAATTATACTAGGGTGTATTTATATTTATTTCTTACCTTTCTTTTCTTGAAAGAGAGCTGGACGAAGTAATGCTAGGGTCTTTTCTAACTTGAGATTTTTCATGTTTTTAAAATCAGGGAAGAACACATCAATTAAGTGGTTAACATTAGTTACAATCTCTTCAACATCACAAAACTGAGATATATGTTGTCTTTCCAGATATTCTTGTAAGCTGTGGAAATCCAAAATATAATTTAAGATTAATATAAGGTAAAGCTTAATAACCATGCTAAAAAATTAAAACTGGTAATAAGTTCACAAATATTTTGTGATTTAATAAACAAAAACTGAATGTCATAGAAAGATAAGTTGTATTTTTCTGTCAAATCAGACAATATGTATTTAATTTTTTGTTGAACCAATCCAAAAATCAATTACATGAAATCATGTATGCTTGACTTCGTGGGAGGATAAAGAAGACCAACATAAAATGCAGTTAAAAATGTTTTTCTTGGGGCTCCTGGGTGGCTCAGTTGGTTAAGCACCCGACTCTTTATTTTGGCTCAGATCATGAGCTCAAAGTTGTGAGATAGAGCCCTCCATCAGGCTCTGGGCTGGACATGGAGCCTTCTCCCCCACCCTATGACCCAGCAACTGCACTACTGGGAGAGTTTACCTCAAAAATACAAATGTAATGATCCGAAGGGACACCTGCACCCCAATGCTTACAGCAGCAATGTCCACAATAGCCAAACTATGGAAAGAGCCCAGATGTCCATCAACAGATGAATGGGTAAAGAAGATGTGGCATATGTATACAAAAACATACTACTGAGCCATCCAAAACAAAAAAAACAAAAACGAAATCTTGCCATTTGCAATGACTTGGATGGAACTACAGGGTATTATGCTAAGTGAAATAAGTCAGTCAGAGAAAGAAAATTACCATATGGTCTCATTCATAAGTGGCATTTAAGAAACAAAACAGTATCATAGCAAATGAGGGGAAAATCAACAAGACAAAATCAGAGAAGGAGACAAACCATAAGAGACTCTTAACCATAGGAAAAACTGAGGGTTGTTGGAGGGGAGAGGGTAGGAGGATGGGGTAAATGGGTGATGGACATTAAGGAGGGCATGTGATGTGATGAGCACTGGGTGTTATATGCAACTGAAGCACCACTGAACTCTACCTCTGACACTAATAATACACTATGTGTTAATTAATTGAATTTAAGTAATAAAAAACAAATATCTCTCCCTCTCCCTTTGCCCCTCCCCCATCTTGCTCCCTCTTTTTTAAAAAAAAGTTTTTCTTCCCATATATAAAACTTTCCAGGTAGTTTCTACTTTTTTTAAAAAAAGATTTTATTTATTTACTTGACAGAGATCACAAGTAGGCAGAGAGGCAGGCAGAGAGAAAGGAGAGGGAAGCAGGCTCCCCGCTGAGCAGAGAGCCCGATGTGGGGCTTGATCCCAGGACCCTGGGATCATGACCTGAGCTGAAAGCAGAGGCTTTAACCCACTGAGCCACCCAGGCACCCTCTACTTTTACTTTTAAGGCTGTCACTGAGTCAAGGGTTATGTAGGAGCACATGATGTATTTTCAAATACATAAGACATTTTGGTCATCTTTTTATTATTTCCAGTTTTATTGGATTATAACCTGCAAATTTGTGTAGTGAAAACTTAAGTTTTAAAAAATGCATTAAGGCTTTCTTTGTAAGAAAGAAAATGTATTTGTGGGATTTAAGGCTATGAATACTTATATTACATATATAGCAGGGCACTTTTAGACTACTATATCTTCTTCAGAAACGTTGATTTCAACATCATGTCCTTCTTTATTAAGTTTAGCACTTTTTAAAAAAGGATTTATTTATTTCAGAGAGAGATTTAGAGAGCACAGAGGGGTGGAGGAAGAGGATCTCAAGCACACTGCACACTGAGCACGGAGCCCTACGTGGGGCTTCATCCCATGACCCTGAGCCCACAACTCTGAGATCAAGACCTGAGCTGAAGCCAAGAGTCAGATGCTTAACCAAATGCACCACCCAGGCAGCCCAGTTTAGTACTTTCAGTGTTTTCAATTCTAATACTTTATTTTGCCTGGTTATATTTTTTGGCCATCCCTTTATTTTTATTTTATTTCTCTTGTGTGTTTCTTCTGAACAGAATATAGATGAGTGCAGTTTTTGAAATTTTTTATTTTGAAAAAAATTCCATTGACAGGAAAGTTGCAAGACAAGAATAATGAACTCTAGATTCACCAACTGTTAACATTTTGCCACATTTCTTCTCTCTGTCCCTCTCACTCCCTCTCCTGTCGTGTGTGTGTGTCTGTGTCTGTGTATGTGTTATGGGTATGTTGACTGAACTATTTAAAAGAAGGCTACAGATATTTTAAACATTCACCCTCCTAAATATTTCAGGAAAGTTTACATTGATATAAAACTATTATCTCATAAACTGTTCATATTCAAATTTCACCAGACTTACAGTATGTCCCATCGATAGTAATTTTTCCTGATCCTGGACTATACATTGCCTGTAATTGACTTAGCTCCCTAGTCTCCTTGAATCTCTGTCAAGGCCTCAGCCTTTCCATCTTTCATGATACTGACATTTTGTAAAATCCAGCTTAGCTGCTTTGCAGAGTGTTCCTCATTTAGGATGGTTTCAAACAATTAGACGACCAGCAGTTTCCTATTAATTTCAGGGTATGAAATCTTTGGCAGGAATATTATATAAGTGATCCTTCATACACCACAATATGATGTGCACTATTTAAGTTTTTCCCATTGTTGATGGTATTAATGTGGTTAAAGTGCTATCTTCCTTTTTTCTCCTCTGGAAAGCTAAAGTGTCCACCTTATAAATAAAAAGAAATCTGTGAGAACACTATTTGAAACTGTATATATTTTTCATGCAATGGTTTTAGTACCCATTGATGATCCATTGTTATTATAATGTTTGTAATGTATATTTTTTCCTTAGCATTAGTTGTAATCTCTGTATTTAATGGGATAATTAACCTTTCCATATTTAGTATAATAGCCACATATTTAACTACCTTCCTTCCATCTTATTTATATATACAATATTTATTTTTAATTGTACTTTTTTATTTTTTTCTTTCCCTTATTTTGCTGGTCTGAGCAAGTTGCTATCCATTCCATGTGCTCCTCTTGTTAATGTAGAGGTTCTATTACACTTATCCATGGCACCAATGTTCACCATCTTTTACCAGATTCTGTAACCAAAAACATGTGTTCCAAATATTTCTTAACATTCTGGCACACTATTCCTCAGCTCTAACATCCCATCTATCCCCACTTCTCTAAACTTGGAAAAGAACTTTAAAACGCTATGTCACTTCTTCATTTCAGCTCTCTTCTCTCCATTCTGAGAAGAACCATTTCCCTTCCCTCTTCCCCCTCATGCTGAAGTGTCTCTTTTCATTTTTTGTTTGGTCAAGTCTTCTTTCAAATATTTTTCAGGCCATATATTCCTAAGCATGTCCTTGAGCATCTTCCTTTGCTTCTCCAGGTAGAGGATATCCTGGTTTCATTAGGATGCAGGGGGTATGCTGTTTCTCTCAGTGGTCTGATGACAAGTCCCATGCCAGTGGAAGAATTTTTCCTTGTAAGAAACTTGTTCTCAAATGCTGCCAACTATGCAGTTGGTGGAGTAAGTGCAAGTCACTGGGGGATGCACTGCCTCTAACAAATGTTAAACCAATTTTAAACTAAAAGTTGGGCTATTTTTTAGCATCACCAGTGATTCTAAACAATGTTAGTGATAATTTTACTCCCCCTTGAAAAAAATTTTGTCTAAATAATTCCTGTGGTTAGCGTTAAATTTTAATAATATATGTGTAGGCTTCAAGTTGGCATATTTTTATTCCTCATCTTTAATAAACAGTGTACTCTAGCTTGTACTAAATAATATATGTGTAGGCTTCAAGTTGGCATATTTTTATTCCTCATCTTTAATAAGCAGTGTACTCTAGCTTGTACTCTGCATGTAAGAATCAATCTAAAACAACAAAGCTATTGGCAGAATGCAATTGCTGGAGTTTATTGTGAAACAGGAATTTTATGTATCTCTATTTCACATGAACATGCAGTGAAGATCAATTTTGAGAAAGCCATTGACAAATCTTCAAAATTTAAGGCTTACACACAAAATTTGCACCTTATTACTGTGATAGACTAATATGTATATAAGTATGAATGCTTTTTTCCTTTCAGAGAAAACACATTAATATAATAAACAGGGGGCGCCTGGGTGGCTCAGTGGGTTAAAGCCTCTGCCTTCGGCTCGGGTCATGATCTCAGGGTCCTGGGATTGAGCCCCGTATCAGGCTCTCTGCTCAGCAGGGAGCCTGCTTCCTCCTCTCTCTCTCTGCCTGCTTCTCTACTTGTGATCTCTGTCAAATAAACAAACAAAATCTTTAAAATATATATATATATAATTAAACAGTATTAGCCTATTATTCGTTTCATTTTTGGTATTAGAATATCCTTTTTTTTTTGCTTGTATGTTTCACAAAGGACAATTTTCACTCTTTATGTTTTTTTCCTGGCCATCATTATTTTCCTTGTTCAATAATTATCACTAAAAATAATATTATCATGTAGAGGAGAGGGGTGTTAAGAAAATTACCTGCTTGGGGTTTCAGACGTACTGAGCACATCACTGCCTGTTCTTTCTCTCTGGAAATGGCATTCAGTGCTTTTTTCCAGGATATCCTCCTGTCTGTGTTTTTATGCATCAGTCCAGGCTGGGCCACTGTAAGCCCCTTCAATGGGTAGATGCATTTATTTCTTCATTTCAGGGAATTTTTTCCCCTATTCTTTGTCGAATTATAGCTTGTTCATCTATTCTTTCTTCTGTGTGCGGAATTTCTCTTACTAGCACATGGGTTTTTCCCAGTATATTTTCCACATTGCTTATTCTCTTGCTCTCATGAAGTCTGTCTCATTTCTGTACTGTAAGCTATTTCTTTCATCTGATTTTCCAAGTCATTAAAATCAAGTCTCAAATGACTATCACACTGTCTAATTCTCCACTGAATTTAGAGTTCAAATCACTATTTTATGGTTCAAATTTGAAAGTCTCTTTTTATGTGTATGTAGCACTTGCATCTCAAGCATTAGTCGTAGTAGTTATATATTATTAGTTATATGTTTTAGTAGTAGCAGTAGTAGTACTAGTACTATTATTTTACTTAAAGATTTTTCCAGCCCTAGCAGTTCTTTTTCACTGGGATTGTTTGATTTTTGTGTAGATCTTCCTTTCTCTGGCTGCTAGGCTCCCTCAAGTGGATAGTCATTTTTTTTGGTTGGTTTATTGGGGCTTACATCTGGGTTTTGGTATATGAGGTGTTGGAAACCCTATAGCTGAAAGACAAAAATGGCCTCTAGGCTACAAGCAAGCAGGGTGTCACTCCCCTGCGGGAACAAATGGTAAGAGCCTTTATAGAGCTGGTCCTCAAAGGCAGGCAATTTTTTTAATTCTGCTAAGCTCCCTCTTGGGCTTTCCGTGGGGGTGGTTCAGGATGGCCCAGTGTAGTCCAGTATCAACCTGGCCTTGAGGAGTTACAAGTCTGTTTGTTGGTTATCCCCAGGTTCTTATCCCCAGTGATTGAGCTCAGACACTCCCCAGTCAATGGAGAAAGCACCATACTGCCCTCCCCTTCTCCTTAGTTCTGAACCAACAGAACTCCAGATCTCCCCTATGGCCAGATGCTTATGAGCACAGGTTCCCTTTGATGCTAGAGAGGCAAGAAAGCTCTGGAGATAGGAGTAGAAAGTAAAGGTATACAATTCAGACTGTTCTGATCCCAGAAATATTTTTAAAGATTATTTTAGGAATTGTATCTATTATCTTCAATTTAAATGACAGTTTTATAAAAGAAAAACTTCTTTCTACAGTTATGACATGTATAGAGATAAATTGGTTACCAAGATAAATTGGTTACCATACACTCTGTATGGAGAGAGAAACACAATATATATTATTATAGGTGGTAGGCACTACCATCTTCACTCAGTCATAAAGATTCGGAGCTGAAAGGAACTTTAGGCATCATTTCATTCCCTCCCATCTTTGTATCCCCAGGACTTGGCACATAGTAGGACTTTAATAAATATTAAGTAAATAGAAGGATGGGTAAAGAATGAATGAGTGAGTGAGTGAGTGACAATTTCCAGTAACCACTGATCTGACTCTGGACAACAGAGCTAATAGAACCACACCTTCCTCTTCTGTAGAATCACCGTTAAGCAAAGATAAAGGACTCTGACCTTTGAGTTCTTAATACACAGGCTGATTAAGGAGACAAACAAGCAAACAGATAACAGACTGTGATCAAAAGTCATCATGGACAAATCTGGGATCTGGATGAAAACTATGGCTGCCTGTGTCCTGTCTTCCTGGGTCCTCCTGCTGACCAACCACTGAGTCCAGTGAGCTACTGCTGACATACAGAAAGTTTTCCCAGACCACTGCAGGGACAACCACCCTGACCAAGAAGGGGAGCTCTGCTCCTGTTCACAGAAGAAGCCACCTACACCTCCCAGTCTAATTGCCCTGCTTTTAATTTCCTTTCTTCCTCACGGACCAGCCCCACCACCACCCAGGAAGGAAGGTGAGGAGCCTCTGAGATAGCGGAGATGTAGCCACAAAGAAAGAAAGTGAACAGACATGTAAATCACTCAAGAGAGTTCTTGTCCTTGATCCTTTGGGTTCTGGGCTTACTTAAAAGATGACAGTAGGAGTGCTTGACACGTGTTACACTCTGCTTCCAGAACACAAGCTGTGCAAACAGATTCCCAGAGAAACATGCTCCCCGCCACTGCATGCTGCCTGCCTGGGGCCACTGCTCAGGAAAAACATGGGCCAAAGGCAAATGGAGTCTCTAAATTCAGAAAAAAAAAAAAAAAAAAAAAAACTGCAGACTTTTCCAAAGCAAGATTAACACATCTCACTCCACACCCACCCCGCCAATGGCCTAAACTGTTCATGTTGTTCTGTCGGTACTCAACAGCCGGAGACAATTGCTTTTCAAAGGCGGGTGTGATGAAGACTCACCTAATGGCGGCACCAGCGGGAGGCTGACTTCTCTTACGCAAGCTGCCTCAATGAGTGCTTCACAGAACATCTTTTTAACAGCTCAAAAGTTCTGGTATGAAGGCTGGTACCCTTTTGAGTGCAACTCTCCCCACCCAAACCTTCCCTCTGACCACTGACTGTCATTCCCCTTTAAGATTGTAAAATTAAGTACAACACGAAGCCCTGTGTTGGCAGTTAACTTAACTCTAAGCCCCTCCATCCCACTTAAAACCTGGAACCAATGACTGTAGGGTCACCCTGCTACCTAAAACGTATGACACCAGTAGAAACCAGCAGATATAGCTACTCAAGAAAAGCCACTACACACATTAATAAGACCACAAGGAAAGTTCTGGAGATTCCCTGACAGAAAACACAGTGAAGTTGCGCTGTCCATCGGGAAGAGACACATGATAGAATCTCAAGACTCAGCTCCTCTCAGCAGCTTCCTACTCACCCACCTTCGTTTCAGGCATAGCCCTGACGACTCTCGTGGTAAACTGGACTTTCTGAGTCTTCCGAGGAATAAAAGACACAACGGCAGTGCATGAAACCAGCACTATGTCTAGTCCTTATAGTCATTTTCAAATATTTTAAAACCCATTAGTGAAAATATACAACCATTTGGTTCTTAGCAATTTATAACCACTAACTGCCTTAAGTAAAAAAGGGGAGCGCGTACCTCCAATGTCTTTAGTAGGACACAGGGCAGGCGGGAGTGAATGTGGGGAGACAGGAGAGGAGAGAGACCTGGCAGGAATGACACATGGTCCCAGTCTACCGGAGGGCCCCAGGAAGACAAACAGGACACATTTTTCCCTTTCTAATCTTCTTGACATAAACTTTCAGGGAAATCCCAGCTTTGCTGTATATATGGTTTTTTAGATCGACAGGAAGAAACACTTGTGCATCCAACATAAAAATGTGTGTTCTTGGGGATGCCTGGTGGGGGGGTGCTCAGTTGGTTAAGGGTCTGCTTTCTGCTCAGGTCATGATCCCAAGCATCCTTGGATCAAGTCCCGCATCAGCTCCCTGCTCAGCAGGAGGCTGCTTCTCCCTCTCCCTCTGTGATCTCTCCCTCTCTTTAGTAAATAAAATATTTTTTAAAAGTGCATTCTTGGATTTTGAGACATTTGGATATTACACTTCATTACCTACTAACCCAATGTCTAATGGTAGGTTTCCTGGTCTCAAGCTACCTGTCCCTCTTCTTCTTCATCCCTGGAGTTATGACCACAGCAGGGTGATCTTCATATATTTCTTTATCTTCGGTCTCAGGATTGGGCCCAGTTTCTCCCAGGGTGGGCTGTTCTTCATTTCCTTGAGATACAACTAGAATATGGCTCAGACCGCTGGTCATAAAAAGGACAAACTCTTCAAAGTCAGGCTACAAAATAAGACGATAAACTGCTTACTTCAGGCTTCTGAGATAAAAGACTAAAAAGGCAGCCACTCCCCGACTCAAGCAACATCATCCCCTTCCCAACCACGAGACAAGGGAATGTTCACTCTATCAGCCCCAGGTGAGCAGTCACACGTTGGAAGGATGGAAGTTCAGAGCTTACAGGGACTGACCTTAAGGGTGGTCTAATAACCATTCTCAAACTTCAGGAGGCTTCCAAATCCTCTACCGGGCTTGTTAAAACACAGAACTGAGAAGCCCAATCCCAGAGTTCAGGACCATGGAGGTTGAGGGGAGGGCTTTGGAAGTGGATTGACTCAAAAGTTCCCACATGATGCTAAGCTAGTGGGTCCAACCTTTTCCTGAGGCCAGCAAAGGTGGCCTGAGGGTCGCAGTCAGCTGACACAGTGCTGTTCACTAAAACTTTCTCTGATGAAAAAGAGGCTCTTCTGGGCTCTCCAACACGTGCAGCCACGTGTACCTACTGAGCCCTTGAAACATGGCCAGTGCAACCGAAAACTCTCAGTCTTTTTTTACTTGCTTTGATTTTAGTGAATTTAAATTCAAATGGCCATGTGTAGCTGATGGCTACCAGACTGGGCAGATTTCCAGAAACTCTGTCTTCTGACCCCCAAACCACTGCCCTTTCCAATACACAGCACTGCCTTTCTTATACTCCCCCAGGCAGAAAAGAAAAGAACTTGGGACATGGGCCTTTAGGTAATGAAAGGATTAAGGCTTCCCTGTGAGGGTTATGAGAAGGAGCTTTCAGCCAGAGATAAAAATCTATAGGAAAAGCCTGGATGTTCACTTCCAGAGGCTGATGCAGGGAGTCTGAGTACGTAAGCCGAACAGGGCTTCACTCCAACAAAGACCAGTCGGACCATCCACTCTTGCTCAGCGGCTGCATTTGAAAACACAGCAGCTTCTTTTCGTTTGTGTCTAATTTCCTTACCTGGTCTGCTATCCGATGATAGAAGTCCCTTACTTGTTGTTCAGTGAGCAATCTCTTATCCTCCATTTCTATGACAAAGCCTGCACTGATTATCTTCACAGAGAGAGTGGGATCCAGGCGCAGAGGGGAGCACATGTAAGACAAGGCAAGGACATTTCTTCCCTGTGTTTAACAAACCACCCAGATTTGAACACATTTCAGGTAAAGACTTCAGCATGACCCATAGGGCACTAGGTCTGAAGAGGCTCGAAACTACGTAAACGAAGAAGGTCATCGTCATGCCTCCTGGTCTGTTAGTTTTCAAAGCTTGAACCAGAGACTCTGCAGTATTTCCATTAAGTGACTTGTCCCAAAACATGAAAGAACTAAGTAAATTCCAAGGGAAGATACTGTACTTTCTGAATCAGCCACAAAGACACGTTTTTAAACGTGCTTTAACCATCTACCTTCAAAACTGGTTTAGCATTAGTTCTTTTTTTTTAACATTAGTTCTTAAAAGGCTTTCCTTTGTTAAGGCTGTCACTCATAATCTAGTATATTTTATATTTTATTGCAAAAAAAAAATACTATCCAAACTATGGGAAAGGCTAGAATTTAAGATTTAGCCATGCTCTGTCTTAAAAAAAAAACAAAAAAAGACAAATCCAGTTTGTGTGTCAAGTACAGTAAAATGTAACAAGGAGAAGTTTGAAGCAACTATGCCAGTCTACTGAGGTACTAAATAATGTAATGTAAGTATAATACGGATTCAAAGCAACTCAGTAAATATAGTTTGACAGGCATATCCAGCACCAGGTGCCTCCTGCTCCTATTATGAACCTAAACACTGTACTGGTTTCCATTGGTCTTCTGATATGGCAGAGCACTAGTATATCCTTCTGAACCCTCTCCTGACAGTCCAATTTGAATAATTTCTTTTTACATTACTTTTTACATTACTTAGTGTCTGACAACAGAAAGTAAAACCCAAACAATCAATATTTAAACCTGATAAGCTTTCCTTTACTGTAATTTAAATATGTAGTGTGTTCATTTTTTTCAATTCAAAATATTCTCCTGTTTTTTTGTCCTGTTGGCTATTAGCCCATTACCGTATTCCAGAGAGGTGAGATATTCAGGAGATATTCATAATTTACATCTCTGAAATGTTATTTTCTATGTCAAAACAAAAATATTAAGATGAACTTACGCTTAATGGGATTGCCCCAACTGAAAGAACTATGTAATTTTGAAAAGGTTTACTGTCCTAGCTAATCAAAATGTACTCAAATAAGGAATAGTAAACCATTCCTATGTGATACTACTTTTTAAAAATTTATAAAGTATAAATAATCCATGGGGGCTGGGGGTGCGGTTTGATGCCCCAACACATACACACCAAAATCTGGAAGAAAAGGCTATCCTTAGAGTGATATTATTAAATCAATGCACAAAAAGAAGAGACCATACATCCCATGACCATGAACCAACGACTTTCTCATAGGTTAATCAGTGATCATGCTGCTGTAGGTAAAGAAGGAGTACATGATGGGAAGTTCAACAAGGGATGGCCAACCCCCCTGGTAGCTCCCTAGGTGACCTCTTCTATTCCCCAGGCAACAATATTTCAAATTTCAATTTACTGTTGCTGTGTCAACACAAAGTCATTGTTAAAGAGTCAGCAAAGTACAGCTTGCAGTCAACGTCTGGCCCACCACGGGCCTTCAGAAATAAAGCTTATTAGAGCGTGGCCACGCCCACTCAGTACCTACTACCTACACTGCTTTCTCAACGTGATGACAGTTCAGCAGTGGTGACAGAGATCATATGCCCCACAAACCTGAAAATAGTTACTCTGGCCCTTTATAGGAAAAGTCTGTGGATCTTTGGAGTAGAATACAGTTTTCCTCTTACAAAAATTTATTTTAGCTCTAAAGCAAACCAAAACACTAAATGCTTCCTTACTCTACCATGTATCTAAAAAGGACCATATGTTTGCCACAACATACAGAAAACAAAACAAGCCAGTGTAAGCTTATAACAAGTTTCCATCGTTAATAACTAAGCAGGAAGAACATTTGTCATAATCCAATATAAGAACTGTAATTTTTATCATTTATATTGGATGCTGGTAGAGCAGAGTTCTTTAAATAAAGATACTTGAGTAGGTCTGATATTGTCAAGACAAAACATTCCAAGACTTTGGAAAGACCTAGCACCAGAAATTTGTTATGTTCCATTTTACCCTAAATGATAAGTTTGTCTCCAAACTGACAGTCCAGAGGTTGTTATGTTGCAATTAATTTAAAGTATTGTGGGGAAATACCACTTACTTTTTGTTTAATCTCTTGAGATTTTCTACTAATCACAGCATCAGGTTTGATAATAGCAATACTGTAGAGTTGATCTGAGGGAAAAAAAGAGAATTTCATTTTCTTGGCACAAAGTCTAGATAATGAAGGATTTGGCAATTAGAAATGTAAATTATTAATGTCCAGTGAGTTTTTGTTCATTGACATCTTTGTTCTTATTACGGCACTCCAATTACCAAAGGTTCTCCTTAGAATCAAAGTGCAGTTCCTGTATTTGCATGCAGGAGAAACATTCACAAAAATTGGTGGTCCCGAGGCAAGAAAAAAAAAAAAAGAGTTAGGTGGGCACTAGTTATTTTAATATAATTCACATGCATTAAAATCATAGCATCATTGATGAGTGAAGTTTCAACACAAGCAAACATAACAGACTGATGGATTTCACCATCTACAGATTTACCTACATTTTTCTACTCATTCTTTTTTTTTAAGATTTATTTTATTTATTTATTTATTTGTTTGTTTGTTTGTTTGTTTGACAGAGACAGAGAGAGAGATCACAAATAAGCAGAGAGGCAGGCAGAGAAAGAGGGGAAAGCAGGCTTCCCGCTGAGCAGAGAGCGCCACTCGGGGCTCCATCTCAGAACCCTGAGATTATGGCCTGAGCTGAAGGCAGAGGCTTAACCCACTGAGCCACCCAGGTGCCCCTATCTACACATTCTTATGATGAGCTTTTAGTGCATGACAGCCCACTGAGGGCACTGTCTGCTCCTTCCAAAGTATGAGCACACACTCACACATCTACGCAGACAATGCAGGAGGAAAGTTTTTAACTGTAAAGTAAACTGGCATGTGGGTCATTGAGGAAGAAATTATTTTAACAATGTTTTAGAAGAAGATAAAAGATGAAATAAGAGGAGGCTGCTGTCTCATTAGTCACAGGAGACAGGAGCCCCTGGTCCTGGGTAACCTCTGAAGGCTGAAGGCACAGAGACCAAAGGGAAGGCAAGGGGAGCAAAAGGTTTGCTTGTTAATAACAGAGTTTAGTATTTTCCTGCCAGTCCCATAACAATAACATTGAGTGGGAATATTAAGTAATATTCCCACTCTGCTTTACCTGCCCACTGGCATCTTCTGCCCCCGTAGAGATCCAGTATTTGAGTAATATTACTCAAATATTCACCACCAGCTTTTCTGGTCCTATAACTAGTGCTCTACTGAACATCCATGTACACAAATCCCTTGCTGTTACCCTGCAGGAAATTTACTTACCAACACTTTCACTGGGTGCTTCCCCATAATCATCCTCATCTGGGTCTACAAACGGAATTTCATGATACTGTGGAAGAGAAATGCAAGTAGAAGTTACATTTTAATATGATAGAAAAAGAGCTTTTAGAAATTTTGTTCTAATAAATATTTATAATCCAAGGGATAAAGGGTAAAGTGGAAATGTGCCTATACATATCTAACACTACTTTTCCCCATCTTCCCACTGAAATTTTAAAAAAAGGAATATTTAAAATGATTAGAATGGGGATGCCTGGGTGGCTCAGTTGGTTAAGCGGCTGCCTTTGGCTCAGGTCATGATCCCAGCGTCCTGGGATGGAGTCCCACATCGGGCTCCTTGCTCGGCGGGGAGCCTGCTTCTCCCTCTGCCTCTGCCTGTGCTTGCTTGCTCTCTCTCCCTCTCTCTCTGTCAAATAAATAAATAAAATCTTTAAAAAATTTTAAAAAAATGATTAGAATGGTAAGACTATTAGAAATAATACATATGGGGGGACAAGATGCAGGGAAGTAGGAGGAGGCGCCATTTCAACCTAAAGTGAGCTGATTACATACCAAAGAACTCTGATCACCCATAAAATCAGTCTGAGATTAGAATATACACTTCTGGATCTCTACGGGGGCAGAAGACGCCAGTGGGCAGGTAAAGCAGAGTGGGAACATCGGACTGATATCAGAAGATAAACAAAAGGGGGAGGGAGTCACCAGAAGCAACCCATTGGAAAGTGATGCCCCAATGTGAGAGTGCCCTTGGATTGGGGACCAGCATTAACTTGGAATCTGGTTGAAAGCACTCAAAAAGAGCAAAGGATCGTGGGGGGAAATTGTGGGAATCGGGGCAGTTAAGGACAGGGGCTTAAGTCCCCGGACCCAAGACCACCACCCCTGGCGCTGAGCCAGAGAGAGTGCCGCGAAGAAACCAGGTCTTGGTCCCTGAGCTGCCAGTGGGCCTGAGAACATCTGGGTGGCGGCTCCCGTGAGGGGCAGGGAGACTTACCAGGCAGCAGAGCCACTGCCTTTTGCACTCTCTACGCATGCCACACAACCAGAACCTGAGTCGCGCCCCACATACCTCCCCTTGAGAGAGGTGCATGCAGGCGCCAGTCTAAGCACTCCCAGCCCAGGCCAGCGGGAAAATCTCTGCGCTATCGATGCTTGGAACCTCTCTGGCGGTCTGGAGCTGCCCAGACAGCCTCAGTTATCGTGGTTTTGGGTACAAGCAGGAGTTCCTGTGATCCCAGAGACTGTGACTGGGAACGTGCTCTGCCAGGGGCCGAGGGGGAATTTATATGCTCTGGAGCACCCAGAGGGGAACAGACTGAGGCTTCTCTCTGAGAGGGAGATCTGGGGGCAGTTTACTTTCCTCTAAACCTCCAAAAAACATCAAAAGCTGCCAAGGGGAAAGAAAACAAATGAACAAACAAAAATACCTCCAGAGAACAAAAACCTGGAAAACTGGTTTCCTGAGAGCCCACCCCCTTGATGGGGGCAGGAGGACATAACTCTAGGGACACCACCTGAAAACCCATGCAGCAGACCCCTCCCCCAGAAAGCCAACCAAGAAAACAAACAAACAAACAAAAAAACAAAAAAGACAAGAGGACAACCACCACTACTTCATAGATACAACTTTTATTTTTAATTCCTTCCCACAATTCTGGTTCTTTTTTTTAATATATATAACTTTTTTAACCTATTTACCATCACAGTGAGATGTCCAGTACATAAAATTCCATAATAATCTTTTAACCTGAACTTTTTGATACATATACCTGTGTTTTTCTTTTACTTTTCTATTTTTTACTTTTTTTAAATTTTATTTATTTTAGTTTAGTTTATCCTTTTTTTTTTTAAATATTCATGTAGAGTTAAGCTTCAAGGTAATCCTCTTTCCCCAGTCAATGCTACCCCTATAGGTAAACCAGTTTTTAATCCCCCTTTATCTTAGGAAAGTTGAGTCCTTTTTTTTTTTTTTTTAAGATTTTATTCATTTATTAGTTAGAGAGAGAGAGAGAGAGAGAGAGAGCACAGGCAGACAGAGAGGCAGGCAGAGGCAGAGGGAGAAGCAGGCTCTCCGCCGAGCAAGGAGCCCAATGTGGGACTCGATCCCAGGACGCTGGGATCATGACCTGAGCCGAAGGAAGCCGCTTAACCAACTGAGCCACCCAGGCATCCCAGGAAAGTTGAGTCCTTTAACAAAGATATCAAGATACATCCAGGAGTAATCAAAATAACCTTCCTCACCCACACTGAGAATTTATAACCACTCTCCCACCTTTTTCTCCCACCAGTGTTTCTGTGTATTTGTTTTTGTCCTGGTAGTATATAAAATCTTATACTTGGGGTTCTTTTTGACTAGGTTCTTTTTGTTGTTGTTGTTTTTATATATTTTTTTTTTTTCTCTTGTCATCTACTTTTGTCGGTCTTTTTGTTTGTCTGTTTTTGTTTGTATACTTCATAAATCTTACCTTGGGGCCCTTCTCTTTTATTTTATCTTTCTTTTTTCCCTATCTCTCTCTCTCTCTCTCTTTCTCTTTTCTTTTTTCTTTCTGTTGGGTGGGGACTCTTGACTGCTCAGAAGCATTCCAGGGCGCACCTTGCCTGTACCATGGTCAAAACATTCATCTACAAATCCGTTCAGCCATCTCTCACCAAAATGACTAGGAGGAGGAATGCCCACAGAAGAAAAATTAAGAGACTGGGCCTTCTGCAACAGAGCTAATGAGTATGGACATAGACAATATGTCAGAAAGAGAATTAAGGCTAACAATTATCCAGGCAGTAGCTACATTGGAGAAAGCCATGGATGACAAAATGGAATTGATTAGGGCAGAAGTGAAAGCCACAAGGGATGATGTTCACAATGTTCTCAATGAGTTCCAATCTAATCTAAATTCTCTAAAAGCTAGGATAACTGAAACAGAAGATAGAATTAGTGATCTGGAGGACAAACAGACAGAGAAAAAGGATCAGGAGGAGGCCTGGAACAAACAGCTTAGAAGCCAAAAAAAACAGAATTAGGGAAATAAATGATGCCATGAAACATTCCAACGTCAGAATTATTGGAATCCCTGAGGGGGAGGAGAAAGAAAGAAGACTAGAAGATATAGTTGAAAAAATTCTCCATGAAAATTTTCCCAGTCTCGTGAATGGAACCAGCATTCTTGTACTAGAGGCAGAACGGTCTCCTCCCAAGATCATAGAATCTAGAGAGATTCAAGATACCTGATAGTGAAAATGATGAATCATAATTGTAGACAGGAGCTCTTGAAAGCAGCTAGGACAAAGAAGTTCCTTACGTACAGAGGAAAGCCCATCAGAATAATGTCAGACCTGTCCACAGAAACCTGGCAAGCCAGAAAAGGCTGGCAAGACATATTCAGGGCACTAAATGAAAAGAACATGCAGCCAAGAATACTTTATCCAGAAAGACCGACATTCAAAATGGATGGAGAGATAAAGAGGTTCCAAGACCAGCAAGGTTTAAAAGAGTATGCAACCACCAAGCCGACTCTGCAGGAAATATTAAGGGGGGTTATATAAAAGAGGAGAAATCCTAAGAATATCATTGAACAGAAATATATGGAGACAATCTATAGAAACAAAGACTTCACAGGTAACACGATGTCAATAAAAACGTATCTCTCAATAATCACTCTCAATGTGAGTGGCCTAAATGCGCCCATTAAATAGCACAGGGTTGCAGATTGGATAAAACGACAGGACCCATCCATATGTTGTCTACAAGAGAACCATTTTGAACCTAAGGATACTCCCAGACTGAAAGTGAAGGGATAAAGAAGCATCTTTCATGCCAATGGGCCTCAAAAGAAGGCTGGGGTAGCGATTCTCATATCAGATAAATTAGATTTTAAACTAAAGACTGTAGTCAGAAATACAGAAGGACACTACATCATTCTTAAAGGGACTATCCACCAAGAAGATCTAACAATTGTAAATATTTATGCCCCCAATATGAGAGCAGCCAATTACATAAGAAAACTGTTAATCAAGATAAATAGTCATATTGATATGAATATATTAATAGTAGGAGATCTTAACACACCACTCTCAGTAATAGACAGATCATCCAAGAAGAAAATCAATAAAGAAACAAGAGCATTGAATGACACATTGGACCAGATGGACCTCACAGACATATACAGAACATTCTACCCTAAAACAACAGAATACTCATTCTTCTTGAGTGCACACGGAACCTTCTCCAGAATCAACCACATACTGGGTCACAAATCAGGGCTCAACCAATACCAAAAGATTGAGATTATTCCCTGCATATTCTCAGATCATAATGCTTTGAAACTGGAGCTCAACCACAAGGAAAAGTTTGGAAGGAACTCAAACACCTGGAAGCTAAAGACCACCTTGCTTAAGAATGCTTGGATCAACCAGGAGATCAAAGAAGAACTTACAAAGTTCATGGAAACAAATGAGAATGAAGACACTTCGGTCCAAAACCTATGGGATACAGCAAAGGTGGTCCTAAGGGGGAAATACATTGCCATCCAAGCCTCCCTCAAAAAGATTGAAAAATCCAGAATACACCAGCTATCTCTACACCTTAAAGAACTGGAGAATCAACAACAAATTAAGCCAACTCCACACACAGGAAGGGAAATAATAAAGATTAGAGAGAGAGCAATGAGATAGAAACTAGAGATACAGTAGAACACATCAATGAAACTAGAAGCTGGTTTTTTGAAAGAATCAATAAGATCGATAAACCATTGGCCAAACTAAATCCAAAAGAAAAGAGAGAAGGCCCAAATTCATAAAATTATGAATGAAAAGGGAGAGATCACAACTAACACCAAGGAAATGGAAACAATCATCAGAAGTTATTATCAACAATTATATGCCAATAAGTTAAGCAACCTAGATTAAATGGATGCCTTCCTGGAAAACTACAAACTTCCAAAATTGAACCAGGAAGAAATTGAAACCTGAATAGACTGATATCTAGTAATGAGATTGAAGCAGTGATCAAAAACCTCCCAAAAAACAAGAGCCCAGGACCTGATGGATTTCCTGGGGAACTCTACCAAACTTTCAAAGAAGAAATAACACCTATTCTCCTGAAGCTGTTCCAAAAAATTGAAGCAGAAGGAAAATTTCCAGACTCTTTTTATGAAGCCAGCATTACCCTGATCCCCAAACCAGGCAAAGACCCCACCAAAAAGGAGAATTTCAGACCAATATCTCTGATGAATATGGATGCTAAGATTCTCAACAAGATCCTAGCAAATAGGATCCAACAGCACATTAAAAAGATTACCCACCATGATGAGGTGGGATTCACCCCTGGGTTGCAAGGATGGTTCAACATTTACAAGTCAATCAGTGTGATAGAACAAATCAATAAGAGAAGAGAGAAGACCACATGGTCCTCTCAATTGATGCAGAAAAAGCATTTGACAAACTCCAGCATCCGTTCCTGATTAAAATGCTTCAAAGTATAGGGATAGAGGGAACATTCCTGAACTTCATAAAATCTATCTATGAAAAACCCACAGCAAATATCATTCTCAATGGGAAAAAGCTCACAGCCTTCCCATTGAGATCAGGAACACAACAAGGATGCCCACTCTCACCACTCTTGTTCAACATAGTATTAGAAGTCCTAGCAACAGTAATCAGACAACAAAGAGAAGTAAAAGGTATCCAAATTGGCAATGAAGAAGTCAAACTCTCTCTCTTTGCAGATGACAATATACTTTATATGGAGAACCCAAAAGACTCCACCCCCAAACTACTAGAACTCATACAGCAATTCAGTAATGTGGCAGGATACAAAGTCAATGTATAGAAATCAGTTGCTTTCTTATACACTAACAATGAAAACACAGAAAGGGAAATTAGAGAATTGATTCCATTTACTATAGCACCAAGAACCATAAGATACCTGGGAATAAACCTAACCAAACAGGTAAAGGATCTGTACTTGAAGAACTACAGAACACTCATGAAAGAAATTGAAGAAGACACAAAAAGATGGAAGACCATTCCATGCTCTTGGATCAGAAGAATAAACATTGTTAAAATGTCTATAGTGCCTAGAGCAATCTATACTTTTAATGCCATTCCGATCAAAATTCCACCAGTATTTTTCAAAGAGCTGGAGCAAATAATCCTAAAATTTGTATGGAATCAGAAGAGACCCTGAACTGCTAAGGAAATGTTGAAAAAGAAAAACAAAACTGGCGGCATCACATTGCCTGATTTCAAGCTTTACTACAAAGCTGTGATCACCAAGACAGCATGGTACTGGCATAAAAACAGACACATAGTCCAGTGGGATGTAGTAGAGAGCCAAGATATGGACCCTCAAAACTCTATGTTCAAGTAATCTTCGACAAACCAGGAAAAAATATACAGTGGTTGGAAAAAAGACAGTCTCTTCAATAAATGGTGCTGGGAAAATTGGACAGCTATATGTATAAGAATGAATCTTACACCATACACAAAGATAAACTCAAAATGGATAAAATACCTTAACGTGAGACAGGAATCCATCAGAATCATAGAGGAGAACATAGGCAGTAACCTCTTCGACATCAGCCACAGCAACTTCTTTCAAGATATGTCTCCAAGGGCAAAGAAAACAAAAGTGAAAATAAACTTTTGGGACTCCATCAAGACCAAAAGCTTCTGCGCAGCAAAGGAAACAGTCAACAAAACAAAGAGGTAACCCATGGAATGGGAGAAGATATTTGCAAATGACATTACAGACCAAACGCTGATATCCAGGATCTATAAAGAACTTCTCAAACTCAACACACACAAAACAGATAATCATGTCAAAAATGGGCAGAAAACATGAACAGACACTTCTCCAATGAAGACATACAAATGGCTATCAGACACATGAAAAAATGTTCATCATCACTAGCCATCAGGGAGATTCAAATCAAAACCACACTGAGATACCACCTTACACAAGTTAGAATGGCCAAAATTAGCAAGACAGGAAACAACATGTGTTGGAGAGGATGTGGAGAAAAGAGAACCCTCTTACACTGTTGGTGGGAATGCAAGTTGGTGCAGCGAATTTGGAGAACAGTGTGTAGATTCCTTAAGAAATTAAAAATAGAGCTTCCCTATGACCTTGCAATTGCACTACTGGGTATTTACCCCAAAGATACAGATGTGAAAAGAAGGGCCATCTGTATCCTGATGTTCATAGCAGCAATGGCCACGGTCACCAAACTGTGGAAAGAACCAAGATGCTCTTCAACAGATGAATGGATAAGGAAGATGTGGTCCATATACGCTATGGAGTATTATGCCTCCATCACAAAGGATGAACACCCAACTTTTGTATCAACATGGACGGGACTGGAAGAGATTATGCTGAGTGAAACAAGTCAAGCAGAGAGAACCAATTATCATATGGTTTCACTTATTTGTGGAGCATAACAAATAACATGGAGGACATGGGGAGATGGAGAGGAGAAGGGAGTTGAGGGAAATTGGAAGGGGAGATGAAACATGGGAGACTATGGACTCTGAAAAACAATCTGAGGGTTTTGAAAGAGAGGGGGGTGGGAGGTTGGGGGAGCCTGGTGGTGGGTATTATGGAGGGCAGGTATTGCATGGAGCACTGGGTGTGGTGCATAAACAATGAAATCTGTTACACTGAAAAGAAATTAAATAAAATAATAATAATAATACATATGGAAACTGATTAAAATCCTTAAAACTTAGAAAGAGCACAAGGAATAAAATAAGAAAGAAGCAGAGAGTAATAACAAAGCAATAAATTAGGGGTGCATCAGTGGCTCAGTTTCTTGAGCATCCAACTCTTGGTTTCGGCTCAGGTCATGATCTCAGGATCATGGGATCAAGCCCTGCATTGGGCTCAATGCTCAGTGGGGAGTCTGCTTAAGATTCTCTCTCTCTCTCTCTCTCTCCTTTGCCCCTCCCCTGTATGCTCTCTCTCTCTCTCTCTCTCTCTCTCAAATAAATAAATAGAAAGAAATATGTAATTATCATGTTGAAGATCAAAAGGGCATTCAATGAGTTCAAGATCCAATCCTGACCATTTCCCTTAGTAAACTAGAAACAGAAAAATATCTCCTTAACTTATAAAAAACTGTCTTGCTCAAAACAATAACCAATTTTCTACTATAAAGTAAAACACTGGGAAGGACAGGGATGGGAATTCCTTAATTTCTTGAGAAACCCTTAAAGTGCTTCTGTGATTCTGTTTTAACTATCTGAAAGGTTTACATATTTACATATATACCTTTTTTGGCAAAAGAATGCATAATTTCAGAGTCTCAATAAAATAAAGACCCCAAAATGTATAGAAATAACTATACTGGAAGCTCTCATTCTTATTTTAATCAGGAATAAGATAATTATACCAGCTATAACTTCAAATCGATCTGACTTTATATTTGTTGGACGTGCTGGCCAACAGAGCAGCCACTAACCACATAAGGCTATTTCAGCACTTGAAAATGAACTTAGTCCAAATTAAGATATGCCATAAGTGATAGGTCCACATCACATTCCGAAGATTTAGTACGAAAAAATGATTGCAGAATACCTTATTTTTTATATTGAGTACATATTTAATGGGAATCTTTTTAATATATAGGATTTAAAAATTAATTTCACTTTTTTTTCTAAAGAAGAGAGAGAGGGGAAACAAGCCATAAGAGACTCTCAATGATAGGAAACAAACTGAGGGTTGATGGAGGGAGGTGTGTGGGAGATGGGCTAGATGGGTGATGGGCATTAAGAAGGGCACTTGTCATGATGGGCACTGGGTGTTGTATGTAAATGATGAATCACTGAATTCTACTCCTGAAACCAATATTAATGTAATATTGGTTACATATAATGTATATGTTAACTAGAATTTAAATAAATAATTGAAGAGAAAAAATAATAATAATTTCCCTTTCTTTCTTTGTTGCTTTTAATGTGATTAGTAGAATATTTTATATTATGTATGTGACTCACAACATGAGTTGTATTTTTTTTACTATCAGACAGGGCTGTGCTAGACCAGTCAATTAAATAAGAAAGTTAAACAACAGAGGCATTCAACAAATTGGAATAATATAAAATAAACATTAATACATTTCTTACATTCAACTGTTATTAATTAAAACAGGATATCATTCTGTAAGAACAATCAGAACAACAACATAACCAGAGAACAGAGTATACACAGAGAAAGGTACATAGAATATAGCAATTAGGAGTACATGTTTAGGAGTTATTCCGCCTGTCTGTTTTTTGGGGAAATGACTTAATGTTTTTAAAGCCCTGTTTTATTATTTGTAACTATCTCATAAGATTTGCTTTTTTTTAAAGATTTTATTTATTTGTTTGACAGAGACAAACAGCAAGAGAAGGAACACAAGCAAGGAGAATGGAGAGGGAGAACCAGGCCTCCCACCGAGCGGGGAGCCCAATGCAGGGCTCAATGCCCGGCTCTATCCCAGGACCCCAGGATCATGACCTGAGCCAAAGGCAGATACTTAACAACTGAGCCACCCAGGCGCCCCATCTTTCATAAGATTTCTTGAGATTCCCATTCAAGATAGCAATATAAAAGGCTGAACTTAACTTCCTCCCATAAACACACCAAATCTACAGCTCTATATAAAAAAAATTTCCCCTGAAAGAAATCCAGAGAAAGGCTAAGCAACTCCCACATGTCAGGCAAATGAGGGGGGAAAAAACCCATATTGAAATGGGTAGGAGAGTAGAAGAGTTTCAGACACAACTTGACAATCAACTTCACCATCACCACAGTGACACACAGTTGGGAGAGAAAATCAGCATCTCCCTGAGGAGTGAAGGGTTTAGACTCACCCTATAATGTGCGAAATTTCAAGATTTCCATTTGAGAGCTAGGTTCCCCAAATCCCTACCTCTGAAAGCCAAATAGGGCTTGTGTCCATGAGTCCCAAGAGGCTAGAGTAAGCAAACAGTTCTTAACAGGCTGATAAGGATGGGCTGTGGCTATCCCATCAGGGCTCAGTGTACAGACAGCTCACTGACATGCCCAGTTTTTCCCTGAAAGAAGCCTATTTGAAACTCCTAAAAGCTGAAGCCTGAGAGGCAAGCTCATAACTGAACACAGATCTAGGGGCTGACTGTAGTCCTCTCCAAACAGGGAGGATGATAGGTACCAGGCGCCATCTTGGCACCTTCCCTCTGCCCTGCTCCAAGTAGGTGATGTCCACGTGAAGATGGCTTGAGTGCACATCTGGCAACCTACCCCAGCTTTGGTGGCTGCTCCCAAAGGATACATCCCTTTCAGCCTGACTATGGCGGCCATCAGAGGGGTTCAGTTGTTGGGTTCAGTGCAACCAGCTATGTTTGGATAAACCACCCATACAGAAAAATCAATAAGAAAACAATGGACTTAAAAGCTATGTTAGACCAGGTGGACTTAACATTTACAAAACATTCCACCCAAAAGCAGCAGAACACACATTCTTCTCAAGTGCACGTGGAATATTCTCCAGGACAGACCACATGTTAGGCCATATCAAGCATCTTTTTCCACCGCAACAGTATGAAACTAGAAACCAACTATAAGAAGAAACTTGGAAAATTCACAAATCTGTGAAGATTAAACAGGCTACTGAACAACCAGTGGGTCAAAGAAGAAATCAAAAGAGAAATTTAAAAGTACCTGAGACAAATGAAAATGGAAATACTACATAACAAAACTTTCAAAGTGCAACAAGAGTTCTAAGAAGGAAATTTATAGTGATAAATGCTTACATTAAGGAAAAAAAAATATCTCAAATATACAACCTAACTTTTCATTTTAAGAAGCTAGAAAAAGAGACCTAATGGAGCCAAAGTTAATAGATGAAGATAATAACAGAGTTCAGAGGAGAAATAAATAAAATTGATACTACATAGATAATAGAAAAGTCGATGAAACTGAAAGCTGGTTTTTAAAAAAAAATAAAATGACATTTAGCTAGACTGTGAAGAAAAAAAGAGGACTCAAATGAATAAAATTAGAAATGCAAGAGGGGGGCGCCTGGGTGGCTCAGTGGGTTAAAGCTTCTGCCTTCGGCTCAGGTCATGATTTCAGGGTCCTGGGATCGAGCCCTGTATCAGGCTCTCTGCTCGGCAGGGAGCCTGCTTCCCCCTCTCTCTCTTCCTGTCTCTCTGCCTACTTGTGATCTCTGTCAAATAAATAAATAAAATCTTTAAGATTAATTAGTTAATTAATTAAAAGAAAAAGATATGCAAGAGGAGACATTAAAAAAGATACTGTATGAATACAAAGGCTCTTAAGAGACTACTATGATCAACTATGAAATCATTATCTCAAAGAGTTATGTGTGAGTGCACCCAGATGGCTCAGTCAGTTGGGCATCCTACTCTTGATTTCAGCTCAGTCGTGATCTCAGGGTGGTGGGATAGAGCTCCACATCGACCTCCACGCAGCTGAGCTTGGAGACTGCTTGGGATTCTCTCTCTCCCTCTGCCCCTCCCCTGTCTCTTTCTCTCAAAAAACAAAAAACAAAAACAAAAACAAAACAAAACAAAAAACAAGTTATGTGCATAAAACAAAAAACAAAAACAAAAACAAAACAAAACAAAAAACAAGTTATGTGCATACCCATGTTCCCTGTAGGATTATTCACAACAGCCAAAATATGTAGACAACCTAAATGTCCATCAGTGAATGAATGGATAAAGACAATGTGGTATATGTATGCAATGAAATATTCCTCAGACATAACAAAGAAGGAATCCCACTATTTGTGACAACATAGATGGACCTAGAGAGCACTATGCTAAATGAAATCAGTCAGACAGAGAAAGACAAATTGTATATGATCTCACTTATATGTGGAATCTAAAAAAAACTAAACTCATAAACACAAAGAACAGAATGGCAGTTACTGGAGGTAGAGGGTGGGAAGTGGAGGACATGGGTGAAGGTGCCCAATGGTACAAACCTCTAGTTATAAGATAAATAAATTCTGACAGTATAACACACAGCATGGTGGCCATACCTAATAATACTGTATGGTATACTTGAAAGTTGCTAAGAGAGTAGATCTTGAAAGTCTTCATCACAACAACAACAAAAAAAATTTTAACTATGGAAGGTGACAGATGTTAAATTCAGTGACCATTTCACAGTATAGACAGATATCAAATCATTATGTCATATACTTTCAATTAATATAATGTTATTTGTCAGTTATATCTCAGTATAACTAGGAAGGAAAGATTTTTGTCTAAATTAAATGAGGAGATCTCTTTTAAAATCTTAGCAAACAGCAGCTCCTCAGTAATTCCTAGTAATTACAATTTTCACAAACAAGTGGGAATGGGGTGAAGGGTGTGGCAGTGAGGAGACACAGGCAAAGAAAAGGGAAGGGAGAAGATTCCCTGACAAATAAGAAAACCTGAAAAGCAAAGAAAAATGTCCTTGGATATGAAAAATCACTATTATAAATGTAAATTCCCCCAAAGTTCATTTTTTTTCTTAACACTCAACTCAAAAAGTACTTTGTGCAAAGTATGGGCATTAACACATTGACATAGAGTACAAGAATTGTTCCCAGTTTGCTGTTTTCCTTTTACATTTTAGGGTGCACTTCAAGGTTTTAAATAATCAAATCTATCAATTTTTCCTTTTTTGATATCTCTGTGTAACGTTTACAATGCCTTCCTCAACCTACGGCAATACAAACGTTCACCAGTATTTTCTTCTAACACTTTCATGCTTTGTTTCTTCATATCCAACTCTGTAATGTGATATGAGAAAATGATATAAATTTCTTATGCAAATAGCTAACCCAATATTCCTGTCTGTTTATCAATTTTTTTATCCTCTCCCTCATTTAAACTGAAACTTTTTATAGTAAATACTTAACACAAGCTTGAACCTATACCTTCTCCTTTCTATTTTTCAGTATTTCTTGCCTCATCTCTACTTTCCACTTTTTTTTTTTTTTAAGATTTTATTTATTTATTTGACAGAGAGAGAGAGATCACAAGCAGGCAGGGAGGTTGGCAGAGAGAGGGGATGGGAAGCAGGCTCCTTGCTGAGCAGAGAGCCCGATGCGGGGCTCGATCCCAGGACCCTGGGATCATGACCTGCGCCAAAGGCAAGGTGGGTTGTGCCTGGGTGGCACAACCCACTGTGCCACCCAGGCACCCCTCTACTTTCCACTTTTTAAGCTCATACTTTCCCTTTTTGCTCTTGTGGTTGGTTTGGTGCGCATGGATGTATTGTGTGTGTGCACATGAGCACGTGTGCGAGCTCAGGTGTGTTCATTTCAGTAACACCAGTAGCTCTTCCTTATCTGCCTGTATTTCTGATCACTTTCCTCTGTGGCTTCCTTTCTAATACTATTATGTTCATACCTCCACATGCTTTGTAGCTTAATTTTTAAATAGTTTATCTTTCATTACATAAAGGATATACTTCCCACACAGGATCTTATTCTAAGTGTCCTAGCAAAGTGATGTCTTGTTTTCATTTGTCAATCGATCTTGGCCCTCTTTCCGTAACAGTAAATACTGAGCCAGAACACACTAAATAATATATATTCCACTTCATGGATTTGCATAATTTATGACAAGAATTACAGACATCTTATGGAACTTGTTCAGCAATGCTGGACATTTAAAGATTTTTATTGATTTATTTGAGAGAGAGCAAGCACGAGAGCAGGGAAGAGGGGCAAAGGGAGAGGGAGAAGCAGTCTCTCTGGTTGATTCCAAAACTGTGAGATCATGACCTGAACTGAAGACAGATGCTTAACCAATTAAGACACCCTGGCACCTGGGGGTGGCTCGATATTTAGACTGATACCAAATTTTTAATAACAGACAACTGTGCTATAAGTGCTCTTTTCTATATTTGTCTTATTATCTTTGTTGGGAAAATTATTGGAGTGTTATTGTTCAGTCAAAGGATACAGGAGTTTTTTAAGGCCTTTGATTCATATTGCCAAAATACCTCCCAGAAAGTCTGTATTATTCAGACACCTAGATGGTTATAAAACTTGGGAAAATTCAACAAAAAATATGTAACGCACTTTTTTAAGAATAAAATTGTAAAGTATTACCTGAGGGCGAACCATTTCACCTGCTGCAATTTTCTTCTCCTCTTCGACCAAGTTAATAATTTTTTGATTAACAAGTGGTGCATTTGCACCATGGATCTTTGCAATAATTTTGCCATTCTATATGGGAAAAGAAAGCATGAAGGAAACTTCCATTTTCAGGAAAAGTCTGCTTTTCAACTTGACGAAGTCATCCCACCCAGCCCCACACCCCACCAATCCTTTCTAGATATTATAATTAGCCATTTTTAAATAAAGTATTAGTGATGGGAAAGTACATCTTGATTTGAAAAACCCAGCTCTTTGAATTCTCCCTCCACAATGTCTCTTCTCCTACAACCAAAGGCAAAGCATCCCTGCATTATGTTCAATGGTTCTGTACAGGCCGCACAATATTACCTTCCCTAATTATTTTTGACACTATGCCCCCTTTTGTCCATCTTTCAATACATATTCACAAAAACATGTTTACTGGCACAGTTCCAGGCATGATGGTATGGAACAGCAATCCTGGTATGAGGCATAATTAAATTACCAAAAAGGAGAAAAAAAACCCACACAGACAAACACATGTAATATAATAACCTTGACAAGTACCACCAAGTACAAAGCACTGAGAGCATCTACAAGAATGTGTCCTGGTCAAGGAGATCAGCAAAGTTGCTTATCGATACCAGGAAGGGATTCTTCAGTCAAAACGTGTAGGATGGGTAAGGGATAACAAGGCAAAACGAAGAAGAAAGAGCATTCCAGGCAAAAGGAATAGAGATGCAACAGTCCTGAGGCCAGAAGGGAATATGGCAAATGAGAAGACCAGCCGAGAAAGTGAGGAGATGCATGGTATGAGATAAAGCCTAATAGTGAAGGGGAGCCAGACCATGCAGAGGCTTGTGGGTCTAAACCACAGTTTTTAACCTAAGGCAGTAGGAAGCCTTAGGCATATTTAAACAGAGCCAGTGACCACAATTTGAACTGTTAATTGTCAAAGATAATTTCAGGGCACCTGGATGGCTTAGTTGGTTAAGCAACTGCCTTGGACTCAGGCCTTGATCCTGGAATCCCGAAATGGAGTTCCACGTCGGGCTCCCTGGTCCACGGCGAGTCTGCTTCTCCCCCTGACCCTCCCCCTTTTCATGCTCTCTCTCCCTCTCTCATTCTCTCTCTCAAATAAATAAATAAAAATCTTTTAAAAAAGATAAATAATGATCATTTCACCTACCGTGTTTAGAAAGAGTTAGAAGGGAGAAGATACTTGTATACAAATTAGGGGTTATTCTAGAGATGACAGTGAGAGAGATGGTTGCTCAGTCTGTGGCACTGGTGATGGAGATAGAAAGAATGGAAAGACACAGGCGAGTATGAGAAAGACTTGGGTGGTGAAATTGACAAGTCTGAGGTCTGGAGTGGATTGAGTGTGATGTACAGAGATGTCACTAAGCTGAGTTTTCTGTTTTTGTCAAGAAAGTGGATACATTAAGATATTAATCACCCAATGTGGTGACACTTAGAAGACCACATTTCCTGGCAGGGGGGAGGGGGAAGGGTCTGGTATTGGACCAATCCTTTGTGAAAGGCCCTTCAGACAACAGAGGGGAAGTCAAAGCATCAGCTGGATATACAAGTCTGGAGCTCAAAGTATAGGAAGTAGCTGAAGACATAGACTTGAGTTCTTGATACATAGGTGGTGACAACTGAAACTGTGTGTGGAGGAAATTTTCTAAGGAGGGTGTATAGCATGAAAAGATAAATATTTAAGGGCTGGATAAAGTAAGGGAAACCTGCAAAGGAGATGGAGGGGAATAACATCTAGGTAGGCGAAAGGAAAACCAAGTAATGAAACCAAAAGTAGCCAATGTTTCATGCCCTCTTGGGGCGTGGTCACCACATGCAATATACTTGAGAGGTATAGCATGATGGGCCTAAAAGTGGCCATTTATATAACAATAGGCTGGTAATTGGGTACACTAGCAACAGCAAATTTGCTTGAATAATCAGACAGAAGGCAGATGGAATGGGATGAGGCATTAATGGGATGTGAAAAAAATGGAGTAAAAATAAATATTCAAACTCTTCTGTGAAATTTAGCTGTGAGACAAAGGAGAGAGATGGGTGGCACTTGGAGAGAGGCATCAAAAAAAAAAGGCATTATTCCTTAGCAATAATATGGAGGACATGGGGAGATGGAGAGAAGTGAGTTCAAGTACATTGGAGGGGGAGACAAACCATGAAAGACTGTGGACTCAGGGTTTTGGAGGGGAGGGATGTGGGAGGTTGGGCGAGCCTGGTGGTGGGTGTTAAAGAGGGCACGTATTACATGGAGCACTGGGTGTGGTACACAAACAATGAATTCTGGGACACTGAAAAGAAATAAATTTAAAAAATATTTTTTAAAGCATTATTTTTTTAACTGGAAATAGATCATCACCTTCAAAGGGCAATGAGAAGGATCCAGTTGTGAAAGGTTTAAATAAATACTGCCATCTACTTACCCCTTCCCACCAAAAGGAACCTTCCAACAATTCTGGAGACTTTCTAATGTCCCTTGAAAAAGCCCTTCCTGCTGAAACTTGCTGGAATGAATTTGTTGTCAGCTATGTGTTCTGAGCAATACAAAGAGCCACTGTGGGAATATCTGTATAAACAAGCAATGGGCTTGCTGGTGGTTTTGTGGGCACAGACTGAGATTCTTAGATGAATGATTGTGGATATGGAGCATGACTGCGTGAGCAACTGGTTGAAAGGTGCCCTGGAGAAAAGTTCATTGGCAGCAGAGGTCAGGATTGAGAAGCCAGGATGTGGATGGGTTGCCAGGGTCCCCGGGAGGATGGCAGGACAGGGGTTTTCAAAGGGGTTTGAGCCCACTTGCCAAAGTCCTCAGTCACCAACAGGACTGATCTAAAGACCAGTAAATGACAGGGATGAGGTAGGGGAGAGAAGGAGGCTTAGCCAAATAGCTAAGTTAGCAAGGAAAAGACCTCTAATTAGCAAGGAAAAAAAAAGTTATTGAAGTAAGAAGAAATAAAGGGAATATAATTCTACTCCTGGCCTCAGACATACAATCTGAGAAAATAGCCATCACTCTGGGCTGCAAAGAAGTATGTTGTAAGTAAGGAGACAGATTTAACCAAAGTCAAGGAAATGGAGTAAAGGCTAAAGCCATGATGAAAGATCTGAGAAAGTGTGCTAACTGCTCGTCTGAATTACAGAAGTGACACAGTTAAAGGCTTTGCAAGGTGGCAGAGAATTGGGAGAACTGGGCAGGAAAAGAATATTCTGAGCATGAGAAGGATGAACTATACGGGGCTGGAAGGAAGGGAGGACTTATAGTCCAGGCACTGATTGCAGATAAGACAAGCAGACTGGATGGTCCAGTTAAGGAGGGTGGGTATGGTCTCCTGATCAGAGCTGACCAACCGGGCAGGGTGATGGTGGTCCCAGAGCTCCAGACTCTATATGACAGTCCCCACCCCATGTCTCTTCCTCAGTCCCATGCTCCTAACTGCTACTAGTCTCCTCACTGTTCCTAATATTAGCCCACCACGCCTATTTTTGCACGTTACTCACTCTGGTTCCCTAAACTACATCTAGGCCAAGGGAGAAAACAATGTCCCAGCACAGAGACTATATTTTGCCAAAGTTGAAAATACTATCTGGCCCTTTACCAAAAGAGCTGGATGACCCCTCACCTAAATCACCAAATTCTACATGTCCAACTTAGAGCAAAATCTGCAATGCAATTTTTAAAACTCAATTAACCCAGGAATTCAATTCCTTGAAATTGTTGCAAAATCGTTATTTCATAGAAGCAAAATGTTCTATCCAAGAAGTGTTTTTAAAATAATGATTTCGGGGCGCCTGGGTGGCTCAGTGGGTTAAAGCCTCTGCCTCCAGCTCAGGTCATGATCTCAGGGTCCTGGGATTGAGTCCCGCATCAGGCTCTCTGCTCAGCGTGGAGCCTGCTTCCTGCTCTCTCTCTGTCTGCCTCTCTGCCTGCTTGTGATCTCTATCTGTCAAATAAATAAATAAAATCTTTTTAAAAAATTAAAAAAATAAAATAATGATTTCTAGGGACGCCTGGGAGGCTCAGTCAGTTAAGCGTCTGCCTATGGCTAGGGTCATGATCTTAGGGTCCTGGGATTGAGTCCCACATTGGGCTCCCTGCTGCTCCCCCTACTTGTGTTCTCTCTCTCTCTGACAAAGAGATAAATAAATCTTAAAAAAAAATTAATAAAATAAAATAATGACTTCTAATACAAAAAAAATAATAATAATAATCCAAGTATCCAATAGTAAAAGAAGAATCCAAGCCCTGTCTGGGAAGCCTTTCTTTACTATACCCAACTCTCTAGCTCTATAGCAGCTACACTCTGTGTCACATAGCTTTGAACTGTAAATACTCTCCTTCTGGAAAATAGCACTTATTATGTCTTCCTGATTATGAAGGTTGTATATTCATCACAGAATTTTGGGAAAATATAAAAAAAGTATCAAGGAAAAAACAACTACTACATCCTTCTCCCATATATAGAAAGCTACTACTGATAATCTGGGAACTGCTCTTCCTGTCTTCTTTGTACACATTTGTACATGCGGAGACAGGAGGAACATACATTATGAAATAGTAATCAGACAGCTATGTCCTTGTATTAGTATGCATGAATACTTAGAACCAATTCTCTGCTACTGAGTAGTGAAGAAATTTCTGATTTTTCACTCCTATAAATAATAATTCACCACACAAATCTCTGATTATTTCTTCAAAAAAGTTAAATACCATTTTATTTTTCTTTTCTCTGATCAACTCAGTGCGTGGTTGTCTAACCTCCTCAACCCATTACATGCTCCTAGAGGACAAGTTATGATATATATTAATAGACAAGCAAAGATAAGGCAAAAGATATCTATGATTACTACAATCAGAAAATAGTTCCATGGTAATTTTACAATGCTACTTGCTATTTAACTGTAAATTAGAATCTGATCACATATTTGAGGTGATAAATATTATACTTACAACACTGAAGAGAAAAACAGGTTCACATTTATCTCTAAATGGCTGCAAAGTCACAATGTTGTCAGCTTCTGCCTGAAAAAAATATTAAAATTTCATATAATAATAGAGGAAACTATATCCACGTCACTAGATATACTATGTTGAAAAAATGCAGATCATAAAATTTTTATTTTTATGTTTACTATACCATTTTCTGAGTATGTTATAATTGTTCTAAAGATTCAATTGCATACACTGGAGATTCAGGCCATGCATCGTTTGGCCTCAAACTTACTTCTCACTGTTCACCTTTGCGGTACCCAAACCTGCAACTAAACTTACCTACTTCTGGTTTCCTATACAACACCCACACTTCCCCCCTCCTTACCTGCTCTTGCCATTCCTTTTCCAACCCAGGTCAAGTTTCTCTCCTACAAGAACTGTCTTGCTCCCTCCTGCTGTATATCCTCTCTTGCTCCACATGGAACTTTAACTACCCTTCCCTTGGGGACTCCATTGTCCCTTTCAGTATCATACCACCATCATATGGGCCTATCTCACTTCCTTTTTTTTTTAAGTAGGCTCCGTGCTGAGCATGGAGCTCAACATGGGGCTTGAACTCACAACCCTGAGATCAAGACCTGAGCTGAGATCAAGAGCTGGACACTTAGCCAACTGAGCCACCCAGGCAAGGCACCCCCCATCTCACTTCTTGTGATCAGATCTATGATGTTTCATATTCCCCTTTGCATGTCACCCTCCTTCTGCATTAGTCATGGGGCCATACTTATGTAAAAATTTGAGAGAAAGTAAGCTCCAAAGGAAAAAAAATTAAAATTAAAAAAGGAGCTTATCTTACATGCATCTTGAATGAGCTGTCTGTCAAATTTCAAGGCCTTTTTTTTTTTTTAGTGTTTGTAATTTTCTTAATTTTTTCTCACAAATTTCAAGTTGTCCTGGTGGGAGCTAAGATGGTAGGTCAGACCCTAGGTTTGCCTCGTCCCTTGAACACAGCCAGATAAATACTAAATCATCCTGCATACCCAAGAAATGCAGCTGAGGACTCACAGAACTGCACAACTAGAGAGAAAGAGAAGAGGCTACACTGCAGAAAGTCGGAGGTGCAGAGATGTGATCTGGGGGAAAAAAATGATCGCAGGTGCTGCAAAGGGTCTTGGTCTTTTTTTTTTTTTAAGATTTTTTATTTATTTATTTATTTGTTAGAGAGAGAGAGAGAGCAAGCACAGGCAGAGGCAGAGGCAGAGGGAGAAGCAGGCTCCCTGCCAAGCAAAGAGCCCGATGTGGGACTCGATCCCAGGATGCTGGGATCATGACCTGAGCCGAAGGCAGCTGCTGAACCAACTGAGCCATCCAGGCGTCCCAAGGATCTTGGTCTTGGACAGAGGAGCAAAAAAGACAGAGGGCACACAGGGGATCACACAGGGAGAACACTTCCCCAAAGCCACTGGCTGGGAAATGAGAGAGGCTGATTTTTTTGAGTTTTATACCATGAGGGCTCAAAGACTAGAGTTACAGAGGTCCGTGCTGTGGCTGGAATAGAGCCCAAGGGCATTGCAGTTTTCCTGTAGAGAAGGGAGGCAGGTCACCCAGTGACCCACAGCACGATCCGTGGATCACCTGAAACACACCAGGAGAGACAGATCCCCCTTCTTGGAGCACACCTGGAAGACGTGGCATTGCCTATTGCCTATCCTGGGACAAAAGAACCAGCAGGCACCATTTCCCTCCCCCACTCATCAGCATGGTGCAGAGACACCTGCTGAGGGCAGCTAATGTGAACACTGGCTCTTCTGTGTGCTTTGCCCCAAGCCCCGAGCTTGTGAGCCCTTCTGGGTCAAACCATCAATCCAGTGCGGCAAGACCCTCCCCAAGAAGACCAGTGCAGGTCCCCACCATACCATGTCCCTAAAGTTTGGAGTTTTAAAACTCAGCCAGCCTGGATGGGATAGAACCCAAAGTGCACTGCACTGGTCCAAGCAGGCAAGCAACCCAGACACAGTGTAAGCAGTGATTTGAAAAACACCCAGGACACATGGGGGAAATTATTGCTCTTCTGGGAGGGCTGCCCTAACAGCAGTGAGCATGAACTCTCCTCCTCAAGGATAAAGGAGCTGGCTAGTTCCCCTGTCCCTCAGCATAACCCATCATCAGTAAACAGCTGTGCTAACACCGGCTGCCTAAATTGCATACACCCGGCCCTGCCCCCTACATTCTGCTGCTACTGCTTTCTTGAGCAAGTGTACCTGAGAACAAGGACAGCAGGTCCCTCCCCCCAGAAGACTAGCACAACACCCCCACAACACCGCCCCCTCCCCAACACACACACACACTACTACTGACCACAGATTCTGCAAAGCTTCAGCTCCAGTGGAGCCTCAGGTCTCTTTTAACAAGTAGACCAGAGCACACCTAGTTAAAACTCACCACACTCTGACCAATAATCCAAACACTCCCCACTGCAGGCTAAGAGAGCCTCTGCAGACAGCTGACCTGAGGGAAAGAGCAGCCATAAAACAGCATTTGAGTGCACACAGCATATACCAGAGTCACCTCCTGAAGCACCAGTCCTGAACACTGTATGACCCCTTCTTCATAAAGCCATTACTCCTAGGGACAGGAAACAAAATGAGCTTTTCTAATACACCAAAGACAGAAACCTAGACAAAATGTCAAGACAGAGGAATTTATCCCAAAAGAAAGAAGAAGAAAAGGTCACAGCTAGGGATCTAATTGAAACAGGTATAAGCAATATGCCTGACCCACAATTTTTTTTTTTAAGATTTTATTCATTTATTTGACAGAGAGAGATCACAAGTAGGCAGAGAGAAAGATCACAAGTAGGTGGGGGGTGGGGGGTGGGAAGCAGGCTCCCTGCTGAGCAGAGAGCCTGATGCAGGCTCCATCCCAGGACCCTGAGATCATGACCTGAGTCAAAGGCAGAGGTTTAACCCACTGAGCCACCCAGGCACCCCCTGACCCACAATTTTTTTTTTTAAGATTTTATTTGTTTATTTGACAGACAGAGATCACAAGTAGGCAGAGAGGCAGGCAGAGACAGAGAGAGGGGGAAGCAGGCTCTCCGCTGAGCAGAGAGCCCGATGCGGGGCTCGATCCCAGGACCCTGGGATCATGACCTGAGCTGAAGGCAGAGGCTTTAACCCACTGAGCCACCCAGGCGCCCCCTGACCCACAATTTAAAGCAACAATCATAAGGATACTAGCTGGCCTTCAGAAAAGCACAGGACACATCAGGGAGTCCTTTACCACAGAGATAAAAGAGTTTAAAACCTATCAGCCCAAGAACTGAGATTCAAAACTGACTGGATGTAATGACCACAAGGATGGAAGAAGCAGAGGACTGAATAAATGATACAGAGGATAGAATTATGGAGAATAATGAAGCTGATCAAAAGAGGGAAAAAAAAATCTTGGATCATGGAAGCATGATCCCATGACTCCATGAAAAATAATAACATTCATAGCAAAGGAGTTCCAGAAGAAGGGGACAGAAGGTTTATTTGAGGGGCACCTGGGTGGCTCAGTGGGTTAAAGCCTCTGCCTTCAGCTCAGGTCATGATCTCAGAGTCCTGGGATCGAGCCCCACATCGGGCTCTCTGCTTAGTGGGGAGCCTGCTTCCACCTCTCTCTCTGCCTGCCTCTCTGCCTACTTGTGATCTCTGTCTGTCAAATAAATAAATAAAAATCTTAAAAAAAAAAAAAAAAGAAGGTTTATTTGAGGAATAATAGCTGAAAACATCCATAATCTGGATGGATACAGACTTACAGATCCAGGAGGCACAGAGAACTCCCATCAACATCAATAAAAATAGGCCAACGCCAAGACATAATGTAGTTCAATCTGCAAAATATAAAGAAAAAATTCCTAAAAGCAACAAGACAAAAGAAGTCCCTAACTTATAAGGGAAGACCAAAAAGAAAAGTTAGCAGCAGATCTATCCACAGAAATTTGTCAAGCCAAAATAAAGTGGCATGATATACACAATGTGCTGAATGAGAAAAATCTGCAGCCAAGAATATACTATCCAGCAAGATTATCAATCAGAATAGAAGGAGAGATAGAGTTTCCCAGACAAATGAAAACTAAAGGAGTTCATAACCACTAAATCAGCCCTGCAAGAAATATTAGAGGGGACTCTTTGAGTAGGGAAGAAAGACCAAAAGCAACAAAGACTAGAAAGGAACACAGGAAATCTTCAGAAACAAGGACAAAACAAATAATAAAATGGCACTAAATTCATATCTATTAATAATTACTCTGAATGCAAATGAATTAAATATTCTAATCAAAAACAATAGGGTGTTAGAATGGATAAAAAACAAGAGACTCATTTTAGACCTAAAGACACCTGCAGATGTAAAGTGAGGAGATGGAGAAATATCTGTCATGCTAATGGAAGTCAAAAGAAAGCAAGAGTAGCAATACTTCTATCAGACAAATTAAATTTTAAACCAAAGACTATAATAAGAAATGAAGAAGGACACTATGGCATAATAAAGGGGTCTATCCAACAATAAGTTCTAACAATTATAAATATTCATGCTCCTAATTTGGTTCGCCTATTCTACCAACCACTTAATAACCAAAGTAAAGAAACACACTGATAATAATACAATTAACAGTAGGGGACTTTAACACCCTGCTCACAGCAATAGATAGACCATCTAAGCAGAAGATCAACAAGAAAACAAGGGCTTTGAATGACACACTGGACCAGACAGACTTCACAGATATATTCAAAACGTTTCATTCTAAAACAGCAGAATACACATTTCTTTCATGTGCACATGGGACATTCTCCTGAATAGATCACATACCACGTCACAAATCAGGCCTCAGAAAGAACAAAATGACTGAGATCATACACTGCATTTTTTCTGAACACAACACTATAAAACTTGAAGTCAAGCCCAAGAAAAAATTTGGAAAGATGACAAATACATGGAGGTTTAAGATCATCCTACTATAAAATGAATGGCTTACCCAGGAAATTAAAGAAGGAATTTTTTTTTAAGATTTGATTTATTTATTTGACAGAGAGAGATCATAAGTAGGCAGAGAAGCAGGCAGAGAGAGAGGGGAAAGCAGGCTCCCTGCTGAGCAGAGAGCCCGATGTGGGGCTCGATCCCAGGACCCCGAGACCATGCCCCGAGGCAAAGGCAGAGGCCCACCCCACTGAGCCACCCAGGCACCCCAAAGAAGAAATTTAAAAATACGTGGAAGCAAATGAAAATGAAAACGTGATGGTCCAAAACCTTTGGGATGTAGCAAAAGAGGTCATTAAAAGGAAATATATAGCACTACAGACTACCTCATGAAGCAAGAAAAATCTCAAATACACAACCCAACTTTACACCTAAAGGAGCAAGAAAAAGAATAAGAAATGAAGCCAATAGTCAGCAGAAGAAAGGAAATAATAAAGAATAGAGCAGAAATAAATGATATAGAAACAAACATAAGACCAGTAGGACAGATCAACAAAACCTGGAGCTAGTTCTTTGAAAAAATTAATAAAATTGATAAACCCCAGCCAAATTCATCAAAAAAAAAAAAAAAGAGAGAGAGAGAAAGGACTCAAATAAACAAAATTATGAAAGAGGAGAAATCACAAACAACACCACAGAAGTACAAATAATAGCAAGAGAATATTATGAAAAATTATATGCCAAAAATTGGGCAATCTGAAAGAAAGGGATAAATTCCTAGAAACATGTAAACTATCAAAACTGAAACAGGAAGAAATAGAAAACTTGAACAGACCAGACCCACAAACAGCAAAGAAATTGAATCAGTAATCAAAAATCTCCCAACAAAAGTCCAGAGCCAGACATCGTCACAGGGGAATTCTACCAAACATTTAAAGGACAGTTAATACCATTCTTGTCAAACTATTCCAAAAAACAGAAATGAAAGGAGAACTTCCAAAATCATTCATTGAGGCCACCATTACCCTAATTCCAAAACCAGACAAAGACCCCAGTAAAAAGGGGAACACATGCCAATATCCCTGATGAACATATATGCAAAAAATCTCAACAAAATACTAGCAAATTGAATCTAATAGCACATTAAAAGAATACCACAATCAAATGGGATTTATTCCTGGGTTGCAAGGGTGATTCAATATTCACAAATCAATCAACATGATATACCACATTAACAAAAGAAAGGAAAAGAACCATATGATTCTCTCAATAGATGCAGAAAAAGCATTTGACAAACCATTTGATTCTTGATTAAAAAAAAAAAAAAAACTCAACAAAGTAGGAATAAGGGCCTACCAAAATTTATGATTTTTCTCTTTATGAGACCAGGGCACCTGGGTGGCTCAGCTGGTTAATCGTCTGCCTTCTGCTCAGGTCAAGATTCTTGGGTCCTGGGATTGAGCCTCGCAGTGGGCTCCCTGTTCTCTCTTGCTCTCTCACTCTCTTGCTCTCTCTCTCAAATAAATAAATAAAATCTTCTTAAAAATCATAAAAGCCATATACAAAACAAACCCACAGCTAATATCCTCAATGGGGAAAACCTGAGAGCTTTTCCTCTAGGTCAAGAACAACACAGGGCTGTCCACTCTCACCACTGTTATTTAACATGGCATTGGAAGTCCTAACTTCAGCAATCAGACAACAAAAAGAAATAAAAGTCATCCAAATTGGTAAGAAATAAGTCAAACTTTCACTGTTCACAGATGACATGATACTCTTAGTAAAAAACCCTGAAAGAACCACCAAAAAATTGCTAGAACTGATGCACAAATTCAGTTAAGTCACAGAATACAAAGCCAATGTACAAAAATCTGTTGCATTTCTATATACCAACAATGAAGCAGCAGAAAAGTGAAATCAAGGAATCAATCCTATTTCAATTGCAACAAAAACCACAACATACCTAGGAATAAACCTAACCAAAGAGGTAAAAGATATTACTCTGAAAACTACAAAATACTTATGAAAGAAATTAAAGGTGACACAAAGAAATGGAAAAAGATCCCATGCTCGTGGATTGGAAAAACAAATATTGTTAAAATGTCTATACCACCCAAAGCAATCTATACATTTATTTTTTTAAGATTTTATTAATTTATTTGACAGGTGGAGATCACAAGTGGGCAGAGAGGCAGGCAGGGAGAGAAATAGGAGGAAGCAGGCTCCCCGACGAGCAGAGAGCCCAACGCGGGACTCGATCCCAGGACCCCGGGATCATGACCCAAGCCGAAGGCAGAGGCTTAACCCACTGAGCCACCCAGGCGTCCCCAATCTATACATTTAATGCAATCTCAATGAAATACCGCCAGCATTCTTCACACAGCTAAAACAAACAATCCTAAAATTTGTTTGGAACCACAAAAAAAAGACCCCAGATAGCCAAAGCAAGCTTGAAAAAGAAAAGCAAAGCTGGAGGCATCACAATTCCGGACTTCAAATTACTTTACAAAGCTGTAGTGATCAAGACAGTATGGTACAGGCACAAAAACAGACAAACAGATCAATGGAACAGAATAGAAAACCCAAAAATGGGCCCACAACCCTATGGTCAACTAATCTTCAACAAAGTAGGAAAGAATATCTAAAGGAAAAAAGACAAATGGTGTTGGGAGAACTGGACAGCAGCATGCAATTAGCAATAATTGTGCCTCGGATAAACCTCACTGGCTACAATACTGCCACTGCACAAAGCTTGGACAGCAGCATGCAAAAGAATGAGACTGGTCCACTTCCTTTTTTTTTTTTTTTAAGATTTTATTTATTTGTTTGTTAGAGAGCGAGCGAGCGAGCGAGCACAGGCAGACAGAGTGGCAGGCAGAGGCAGAGGGAGAAGCAGGCTCACTGCTGAGCAAGGAGCCCGATGTGGGACTCGATCCCAGGATGCTGGGATCATGACCTGGGCCGAAGGCAGCCGCTTAACCAACTGAGCCACCCAGGTGTCCCGAGACTGGTCCACTTTCATACATCATACACAAAAATAAATTCAAAACGGATAAAAGACAGGAAATCGTCAAAATCATAGAGAAGAACACAGGCAGCAACCTCTTTGACACTGGCTATAGCATCTTCTTATACATCTCCAGGGACAAGAGAAACAAAAGCAAAAATGAAATACTGGAACTTCATCAAGATAAAAAGCTTATGTATAGCAAAGGAAATAATCATCAAAACTAAAAGGTAACCTATGAAATGGGAGAAGATATTTGCAAATGACATATCTGTTAAAGGGCTAGTATCCAAAATCTGTAAAGAACTTATCAAACTCAACATCCAAAAAATATATAATCTGGTAAAGACATGCACAGAAGACATGAACTAATGTTTCGCCAAAGAAAACCTACAAATGGGCCAAAAGAACACATGAAAAGCTCAACATCACCATCATCAGGGAAATAAAAATCAAAACCACAATGAGCTATCACCTCATGAGTGGCTAAAATTGACAACATAGAAAACAACAGATGTTGATGAGGATGTAGAGAAAAGGGAACCCTCTTATACTGCTCGTGGGAATACAGGTTGGGCAGCCACTCCGGAAAACAGCATGGAGGTCTCTAAGAACTTAAAACTAAAATTACCCTACAATTCAGCAATGTACTACTAGGTACTTACCCAAAGGATACAAAAATACTGATCTGAAGGGACACACGCACCCCAAAGTTTACAGCAGTATTATCCACAACAACCAAATTCTGGAAAGAGCCAAATGTCCATCAACCAATAAATGGATAAAGAAGTTATACATAATGGAATATTACTAGGCCATAAAAAATAATGAAATCCTGGGGCGCCTGGGTGGCTCAGTTGGTTAAGCATCTGACCTTTGGTTCAGGTCATGATCCCAGGGTCCTGAGATCAAGCCCTGCATTGGGCTCCTTGCTCATGGGGTGTCTGCTACTCCCTCTCCCTCTACCCCCACCAATCCCCCTTGTTTGTGCTCTTTCTCTCAAATAAAGTCTTTGAAAAAAAAAAAAAAGAAATTTTGCCATGTGCAAAAACATGGCTGGAAGTAGAGAGTATTTTTTTAAGATTTATTTATTTATTTGACAGACACACACAGAGAGAGAGCAATGAGGGGGAGAGAGGACGAGGGAGAGAGAGAATTTCAAGCAAACCCCCACTGAGAGCAGAGCCCAAATCCGGCTGGATCTCACGACCCTGAGATCATGACCTGTGAAATCAAGAGTCAGATGCTTACAGATGCTTAACAAACTGAGCCACCCAGGCACCCCAGGGCAAGACAGTATCATGCTAAGTGAAGTCAGTCAGTCAGAGAAAGACAAATACCATATCATTTCATTCATATGTGGAATTTAAGAAACAAAACAGATGAACATAGGAGGAAAAAGGAGAGAGAGGCAAACCATAAAACAGACTCAACTATAAAGAACAAACTGAGGGTTGCTGGAGGGCTGAGGGTTGCTGGAGGGTTGGTGGCAGGGGGATAGGCTAGATAGGTGACAGGTATTAAGGAGGGCTCCTGAGAACACCCGGTGCTGTCTGTAAGTGATGAATCACTAAATCTTACATCTGAAACTATATATTACACTTATGTTAACTAAAATTTCTTCTCTTTTTTTTTTTTAAGATTTTATTTATTTGAGAGGGAGAAGCAGACTCCCTGCTGAGTGGAGAGCCCAATGCGGGGCTCAATTCTAGGACCCTGAAATGGTGACAATTGACTGAGCCACCCAGGACTCCCAACTAACTAGAATTTAAATAAGAACTTGGGGGGGGAAATAAATGTCAAGTTGTCCTACATTGATTATAAATAATTATATAGTGAATAATAGTGTATTCCTCAACATTAATATAGCTTCCTTTGGGCCAGCTGTCACAATGAGATTACTTGGTAGGGTCTTCTCTAAGAGATGGTTTTTGCAACCTAAGGCAATTGTTTTCAAACTGGGATTTCTGGAGGTAACCACTGTAAGAAAGCCCTGTCAGCCAGAGGAGCTGTGTTGTAATCTCTCTCTCTCTCTCTTTTTAGCACATTTTACATGGCTTTTTTTCTTTCTTTTTTTTTTTTTTCAAACTTCCATAGGTTAGAAAAAAAAGGAAGGAGGAGAAAGGTACTAATCCATAATATTAAAGGATATAAGTTAAAGTATATATTTAAAAGCAGTCTAGGTATCATTATTAAAATGTTTATATTATAATAAAGTATTAAAATTAGAGCACATAATAATATTATACAAGAACTGCAATAAAGAATATTCACTGAATTTTTATACGTATAGGTACAATGTTAATACAAGTCTTCAAGTCTTTTAAAAGGACACGTAACAACAAAAAAATTATCCTGACCACTTGGCTTAGGGTGAGGCTACTCCCAATGGAGGTTTTGAGATTAAATGCATTTTTATCATCCTTTACGGGCAGGCCATAGCAAAAAAAAAAAAAAAAAGGCATCAATTTATACGAATGTGCTATTGTTGAGTGCACTCAAACATGACAAGAGAAACCATTCAGGGAGGCACAAAATTCTTTGTTCTTAAATTCAACAGATGCTAGTATTATGGAGAGTAACATGAACATATTTTGGGAAGAACTTACTAGCACTTCCCAGGGGGATGGCTATAGTAACAGAAAAGATTCCTTGCGGAGTTGATTGAGGAATTCTGTCCCTCTGGGTACTACTGGGAGGACAGTCGGAAGTCACTGGGCTGGGAGGGAACACTGTTAAGACCTACACCTTCACACAGCTCTGAGGTGAGCTGAATGTGGCATCCGACACACCATGCGCTCTAATTCCCCTTCCACACCCACTCCTCCAGCACCACAGCAGTGCCTGGCCTGCACATATTATCCAGGTTTACAGAAAGGGATTTAATGCCTCTAAAGCACTTGGGAACACAGCAACAAGTTAAACCTTCTCAGTGTCTAAGGATTTCTTGCCTTACCTTCCTATGCCCAAGTTCCCTTCCAGGTAGCCTGACAGGTGTGCAGGGAGCCTACCTTTTTGTTGGTCTCTCCCCACTGACCTCAACTCCCTTTTAGACACTGGAGTTTTCCCATAACTCTTAGCCCATGAACTTGCATCCCTACCACTCCCAGAAAAACTTCCCTTATGCCGACTGCCAGGACTCAAAAGAATTTTCTAACCCTTGATTCTCAATCCATTTGTCAACTGTTAGAGCCTTCTGATACGGCTTCTCTCTCTTCTGTGTCTGCTGTATCTGGCAATCGCCATTAGGCCCCATTCTGTGTCCTCTGAACTCCATTTTCCTCCCTGCCAAGGATCGAGTCTCAAATCATATTCCAGATCCATTCAGGTGGCTCAGAAGGAAGCAGACTGTTACAGATTGTCACCCTTTCAAAAACTGCAACACTCTTACTTCAGAAGACAAAGTCAACCTCTGGATAAAAAGATTTAACAACTGTAGGGATGGATGCCTGGGTGGCTCAGTAGGTTAAGTGTCTGTCTTCGGCTCAGGTCATGAACGCTGGGATAGAATGCTGCATAGGCTCCTTGCTCCACAGGGAACCTGCTTCTCCCTCTGCCTGCTGCTCCCTCTGCCTGTGTGCTCGCTCTCTCGCTCTCTCTCTGACAAATACATAATATCTTTAAAAAAGAAAAAAAAGATTTAACAATTATATACAGCCACCTACTCTCTTGAAGAGAAAAAATAATGAGGTGAGTTTTCTAAGCCTTAGGTTGCTTAACTGTAACCATGAACTAAGGAAAAGTAGTCCTATAAAGAATGTGGGGGCACCTGGGTGGCTCCGTGGGCTGAGCCTCTGCCTTCAGCTCAGGTCATGATCTCAGGGTCCTGGGATCAAGCCCCGCATCAGGCTCTCTGCTCAGCAGGGAGTCTGCTTCCTCCTCTCTCTCTGCCTGCCTCTCTGCCTACTTGTGATCTGTCAAATAAATAAATAAAATCTTAAAAAAAAAAAAGTGTCCAGAAGAGGATAGACAGTCAAGTTAAGGTCAACCAACAAACTCATCCAAAGGTCGGGGTTGGGAAGGGTCACAGAGAGATTCTACACATGAAAACAAGCAAGGGGTTGAGGTATGTTCATGTTTGTGTTAGGGACTATGCATTTTAGGTGTAAGGAGTAAAGATATGAAATCAGTTATCACCTCTGCACCTTAGGTCTAGCTGGTTTAGAGCTACTTCTGCCCAACAGAAATAGAATGTGGGCTACACATATTTTTTTAAATTCTGTGGTTCTAGTAATAACAGTTAAAGGCTAAAAAGAAACAGGTGAGAATAATGTAAAAATATATTTTACTTAGTCCAAAATAGTCATTTCAACAAATAATCACTGTAAAAGACTATTAATGAGATATTTCATTTTCTTTTCTTCATACTAAATCTTCAAAATCTGGTGTGTATTTTACATTTAGAGTACATCTCAATTTATGGGCTAAATTCGAATCAGAAAAGTAGATGCACACACCAAGTTGTCCCAAACAGCTTAAAAAGTTTTATAATATCTGAATTGGTTACCAGTTTTTAAATTTAAATTTATTTTTTTTAAAGATTTTATTTATTTATTTGTTATATATAGAGAGAGCACAGGCAGACAGAGTGGTAGGCAGAGGCAGAGGGAGAAGCGGGCTCCTTGCTCGGCAGGGATGTGGGACTCGATCCCAGGACGCTGGGATCATGACCTGAGCCGAAGGCAGCTGCTTAACCAACTGAGCCACCCAGGCGTCCCTAAATTTAAATTTTAATTAATTAAAGTTAAAAATCCAGTTCCTCAGTGGCATCAGCCGCATCTCAAGTGCTCAAAAGCCATTTGTGTCTAGTGGCTACCATATCAGACAACAAAGCTCTAAGCAGGTGGTAACCTGATGTGGACAAATTGGATATTCAATACAACGAAGCCCAGTAAGTTTAGCCATAATATTTTAATCCCTCATCACATCTCGGTGACAAGGGAAGGGAAAATCACTACCGCTGGAAAACTGGTAACTGGGTTAAGTGCCCAGAGACCTTCCCAATGCTATCCAGTAAACAGCATCTGTAGCCCAGATTCTAAAAGACACACACTGAACAAATAGGTGAAAAGAAACAGATCAACAGACATCCATCCATATGTACACTTTCTGATGTTCTCAATCATAGTAAACAACCTCAACGCGATAGGAGATGGGATAAAAATCGTGATGGTTCACAGATCTGGTAGAACTAGACATACAGTAAAACTGCCAAGGAAATATTGTCCATGTTTGAAGAGTTGGCAGGTTGTTTAAAATAAGACGATCATTAAAGACAATATTTAAACACTTGGAAGTATCAGGAAAATAACCATTTACAGGAAATGAAATCCTTACTACAGCAAAATGCAGAAGTTCGTCTTCGTTCAGCTCATTTTTCAATTTTCTGAATAAAGTTTGCATTGCTTTGCAAGGTCCACACCAGGCTTGGTAAACGTCGATCACTAGAAGATGATAACATTTATGAAAAAACAGAATCAAAGAATCTAGAATAGCATCCCAACGCTGCACCCAACAGATGAAGCAGTTTTTTACACTCGTAGTGGGGAGGTGCACTCTGTGGCGGTGGGGCAGGCATGAGGTTCCCAAATAGCCGGACAACCAGGAGAACCCCAGTACCTGTTAGGCCTTTGTTCTGCAACATCTCATCCCACAGGCTTTGAGTATTGACCACTGCCTGCAAAAAGGAGGCCACTGTAAAGGGGTTTTCAAGCGCCAAGGCCCCAAGTAAAGACTGTTGGTAGGTCATGCTCACCTGTAACTGGACCTCTCGCTTTTTGCCCGCCATTTATCCCCTGTCACAGGAAAAAAAGGGAAGACAAATAGAAATGTTTAAGAGGAAATTTAAATGATGTTATTAATAGGTCTGTGGTCAAAGGAACGAGACTGATACAAAGCGAAGGTCAAGCAAAGCTTTATTTGGTGCCAAGCATTGAGAATCAAACTGAGGGGTTGGGGCCGCCTCTTACAGAGAGAGCGACCCCTCCCTGCCTTACATACTAACTTTTAAAGGGCAAAGGCCACCGGGCCACACACAGGTAGCCAATGAGATTGCAACACACAAAAAAAGCTGCACAGTCATGCTAGGTCACATATAGGTGGCCAATTGAATTACAATTTACCCCATAGTAGCTATTTGAACTAGCCTATCACCTTGGTCAGAATTGGTGCCCAAAAGGCGGGGCCCACACTCCTTGGTAGCTAGGGAGACAGTAAGCGCCCCCACTGATTGGATACCTCCACCTGACCCGACTCATCCCTGCATTCCGGCTCTGTTATCAGGGACTGGTCCACCATATTTTCTAGTTTCCAGGACTTGCTTTTAAGTAAGTTCCCCTGGGGGAGGGGTGCAGGGTCAGTTTAAGTTTTATAAACATAAACAACAAAATGGCTGTTCAACCGAGATGAAACCACTCTGGCTAAATAGGCCCTTACAGTTAGTTATTCCCTGCCCATTCAAGCGGCATCTTAATGCCCCATAGAAATTTTCCTTTGACGCTATCAGAATATACACTCTCCCAGTTTCTGGGGAGAGAGGAGCCCCAGTCCGGATGGATTCTTCAGGCGGCTCTGCCGGGTTATATTTCTCTCCCAGTAACCCTGAGGCAAGGTAAGAATGTTGCAAGGTGCAGTTCCTTACAAAGTTTTCTTTTCCTGAAGTTTCCCGGGGTGTTCTATTTTCATTTGCACATGTGTTAACTGTCTGTGACCAGCTCATAGATCCATCTTGGGTCCCTCTCCACGGAGGTTTAATGAGTAGAACAAGACCCTAGGGAGTTCTCGAGTTAAGTCAGTGATGCCCTAACAGCCCATTCCAGGGGATCGGGGGCGCTCAGTGTGGCGGCCCGCGCGTGATAACGGGCCTAGCACAAAACAAGGGAGTTACTCCGGACGACAAAAGAAAGTCCACCCCGGCTAAAGGTGCTGGATTCTCCAACACGTGTAACACGGAACAGGTCCTCCTCCAAGCTACACCCCGACCTTTACAAGGACGACAGGGAAGAGCCCCCTCCCCCCGCCCCAGGATCCACACCAGCCCTGGATGAGGCCTGCGGCCTTTGTGAGCTTGGATCCAAGAGGTCCGAGTACCTGGGCGCCGAACAGGTAAACACCTGTCTGGACGTTGGTCCCCGCAGGTTCTGGAAAAGAGGAGGAACTAGGACCCTGAGGCGGACTTCAGGAGGAGGGGCCAACGTCCGCGGCCGCCCCACCCACGCGGCGAGCCTGGCCCGCCCCTGCGGGGGCGGTGCCTCGAGGCTCCACAACCCCTTGGGCGCAGGCCCAGGACCGCTAAGAGCCCGGGTCCTGCTGCTCTTCCCCCGCGGCGGTGGGGGGGGGGACGCTGCCCGGAGCCCCTGTACCTCTCTGCTCAGTGCGGAAAGCCCCCTATGCTGCGGGTGCCTTTGGCACCTGCAGGTTGACGGAAGCTCTCCTGGGCTCGTGACAACTGACAATCACTGGAATGCTGGTAAATGTTAACAACTAGCTCGCTTGGAAATTATTACAAATCATGATAAATTTTACTGGCATAAATAAAAACAATGTGTGACAACAAGTAACGAATAATTATAAAGCGTACAATATTCTGTTGCAAATTCTACAAAGCCAATAGGTTTTTACAGAATGTTTTCACTGATTTTTGCCGGGCTCTAGCATTCATAGCCAATTTATACATGCAGTTCATTTACGACTTGCCAGGTTCCAAACATGAATAAATGCTTGCCCACGTTCACCATTAAAATCATGTTAAATGCAGAAACATGTCTAAATACCAGTTTTCATACAGTTTTATCTCCTTACCATGAGTTGTTTCAAAAAGTAGTAATTTTCCCACTGTTCTAAAATAGCACTGTAATCTTGAACAGATAATGTTGAATATGTTTTAAAATATATGTTAGATAACAAAATACTGATGAGCGCATGTACTCAAATTTGAAACACTTTATTTTTGCAAAATAAAAATAAGCTTTCCCATGAGATAACCACTAAAAGTCTATGTGGGAAAAATATTTCCTTAGGTACTCTCTGTGCCCCAAAAAGCATTGCAAAGATTCTCCTATTTTATGATCATGATTTTTTATTATTTTAATAAAATTAACAGCTTGGGTGTGATGTGACACATATAGAATGGCCTAATCTCAGCTGGTCTGGATTGATGACATGCTTGTTTCCCAAGCTTTTTGGAGCACTGTGGTGACTCTTGGCCAACACTATGGAGTATATAAAGTAAGTATAAATGATATTCTGCAACTATGGGTCCATGAGTGGTTTTAGAGTGGACATGTAAGCCTGTCATCATCATTCAGGAATACTAATTAGATTTAGGATTTGCTAAAACTCAGGAGTTAAGGGTGAAAGTTGAGAGGGGAATCAATGGCCACACATAGCTGGGACATGCCCATGTGTGACCAGCTCCCTATAAGAAACACTTAACAGAACTTGAGCTCCCGGTGCCTTTGCATATAGTGGATGGTTGAAACCTCAAGATAAAGCATATACTGTGCAACACTGAAATGAGAGGACAAAGAAGCCATTGAGGATGATAAGGGAAAAACTGTGCCCTAAGATGGCAGACCAAACCAGCAAGGGAATTCCAGTCCCTGTCTCAAAGCCCTTCCGGTTTCTTCTTTCCTACCCCATTTCCCACTGGAGCCAAAAGTACCAAGTATGCGGAAGTAGAAGGACATAATTTACCCTCTGTGCTTGTGCTTGGGGGCTTAGACCTTTGGAAATCATTCTCCTCAGAGCCCACAGGTGTTAAATAAACCTCCCATCCTCCAAGGTCTCCAAATGCCACTTGGTTCTTCCGCCAGGATCCAGTCCAGGTTCCAAAACAAGGACACTGCTGATAATGAATATATAAATAATAACAAAGCATAATATCCTCATTTCTCAGATTAGAAAATAAACACAATCAGCAATATCACTTCTTGGAAGCTTACAGATTATTTTGCACACCTCAGGGAAGGTGTGCATAACACATTGGGGACCACTGGATAGAAAATCAAGATATTCACAAAATAACTAGGCAGGAGATAGAGATTTGCAGATAATTGGCATATTTAAAGGACAGAGGAGCAGAGTTGATGGCCCAGGAAAGTATGGCATTTGAGAAAGTGAGGCACACTAGGGTACACTTGGAACATCAACATTTAGGAACAGAGAAATTGAAGCTGATGAAGGAAATTGAAAAGGAATAGCCAAAATGGGAGAAGAACCAAGAGCAAGTGATGTCACAGAAATCAAAGGATGAGATGATGGAAAGCCAACAATTGTCAATATTGCCAAATGCTGCAAAGTGGTCAAATAAAACAAACAAACAAAGGTCAAATTAAATGTTGCTTGTGTCGACTAAACAACAAAGAAGTCAATGTTGATATCATGAGAATGTTTTCAGTGGAGTGTTCTGGGGAAAGTTACTGGAAGAGAGAATGTCAAGACAGAAAGTGGAGGCAAAGAGAATCAACAGCTCTTCCCAGAAACCTAAAGATGAAGAGAAGGGACGTTGCCAAAGACTGTGGGCTGGTTTTAACTTCCTTTTCAATGAAGTGGAAGAGATTGGTTACACTATTGGAAGGGTGATTTTTCAAAGTCAGGAGAGCAAAGGTTGAAGAAATAGAGCGCTTGAAGAGATGGGAGGAGGGAACAAGGCCCAGATGAGAGGACTAGCACTCCTTCCAGCATGAGCAAAAGAAATATGACCATGTTTCTGTATCCTGTTTTCCTCTATTTTATAAAGTTACTAAAATATCTTGTGCTTTTAGTGACTTTAATTATTTCTATTACAAGTATCTTGGAGATTCCCTGTGGTTTAAAACTGTTAGCATTCAAAAGTCTATATCCATAAGCTGTATTTTTTTTTTTCTTTTTAAGCGATCACAAGTAGGCAGAGAGGCAGGCAGAGAGAGAGAATGGGAAGCAGACTCCCTGCTGAGCAGAGAGCCCCATGCGGGGCTTGATCCCAGGACCCTGAGATCATGACCTGAGCCAAAGGCAGAGGCTTAACCCACTGAGCCACCCAGGTGCCCCCATAAGCTGTATTTTTATCCAGTCAATCTTGCCCAGCTCCCACGACCTGACCTTTACTGCATACCTGCTTGCTCTCACTGACCTTTGTCCCACATTGTTCCCTGAGCTCTTCTTTCCAGCTTAGCTCTTAACTCAGCCAAATGGAAAGCAAAATCCATTCCAGAGATAACAACTGAGCTGACAAGACCTCCAGCCTACCCAGCCTGCTCAGTCCAGTTTGAGCTGAACTCCTGACTCCCACCAGCGCCGAACAGCGCAGAACAACGAAGGTGGTGTGACCTCTAGAATGCCACACAACTACATTTACCTCATTAAAATGCCAAAATCTCTGCCCCAGGAGGAGCACAAGCCTCATTTACATAATGTACAGAAGATCTCACAGCTTGATCAAGCCTGTGGGCTTTATGGGAAAACAGTGGGAAACTTTTCAATGTTTAAAATGGGAAGATTTACAACAAATGGATGACATTAAAAGGTTTTGATTCTTAAAAAAAAAAGAAAAGAAAAAGAAAAATCCCCTGTGACATCAGTTTGACAATTGGAGTAAAGGTGTTTGGGGAAGAGAAACGAGAGATAATAAGATAGAAAGCTATTGTAGCAATAGGGGAGGGTGGGGTTAGGCCCTACAAGAAGGCAGAGAACATAGGGGAAAAAAGACTTGCAGGAGATATCTCGGACTTAGTGTCACTAGTGATGAAGTTCTAGAACCTAGATGAGGTTCGGTGGGGTGAGGTCCGGAGCCGATGACCAAGAAAGAATTCTTGAGACATCTTTGGTGCAAAATAGTGGTTTATTAAAGCACAGGGACAGAACCCATGGGCAGGAAGAGCTGCTGCCCTGTTATCCTGAGGAGTGGCTGATTATATACACAGGAGTTGGGTAGGTGAGGACAAAGGGGACTTTCAGAAGACTGTCAGGATCCTGGAGGCCTGGTTATCATCAAGCCAAGGTTGTTTTTACCTCTAATGAGGCACTAACATGAAGACAGGAGTTTACTGGTGGAATGTCACATTCCTCCTATCAAGCGTCCTTGTCAATGAGCTTTAGGTTTAGAAGAAATTTAACTTTATATTTCCTTTCATCTCAGCCTCCTTCAGTTTCATGGAGGGGAGGGCGACGTTAGGACTTAAGGAACTGAGTTACATGTCTCTGGAAGTTATTGATAAGATAACTTGTTTTAAATCACTAGGACATTTGTAAACCAAGGGAGACTCCAGTCTTGCAGGACTGTGATCTCTGCAAGTTAACTATTTGTCTTTCTTTTAGGGCAGCCAGGAGTGCCTGAGGGATGTCAGGAATGTCACTGAGGTGGGGTGTGGGGAGAGGGGGTGAAAGGTGCCAGCTTTTGCCTTGTCCTCAGCCAGCCTTCTGCTCCCTCATCACTAGGACTTAGGAAGGAGCACTTTACAGGGGTGAGCAAGGGGGAGAATCCACAGAAAACTCTGAACTTTCAGATTTGGCTGAGTGAATGATGTTTTTCACATGAGGGTGGAAAAAAGAACTATTAGAACTGGAGGGAAGATCATGAGTTCAGGGATTCTAGGATGACAAAGTGGAAGGAGAAGACTAATGAGTCTCACCATTATTGACTGTTAAGTCAGGATTATTAAAATCCACAGAATGAGTGACTCCTCAGGGAATAAGTTACAGGGCAAAAGTCCTTGAGTAATAATAGCAGGATCAACCTTGCTCTGTGTGATCAGTAATTTGTGAATATATAATGCTTATTACATTAAGGCTTCTCTAACTGCCCCCCAGCACACATACTTTTTGTGAAATCCCTGTGAGGCAGTATTGGGTAGTGGGGGTCTTTGTGACCTTGGGCAAGTTTCTTATCCTATTCATAGTCTAGTGTCTTTCCTGGAGATAATAATAGAACCTATTTAATCACTTTCTGAGGATTCCGTGATTTAAAGTAGATATAAGGCTTAGAACAATCTCCAGCAGGGGAGTACTCAATAGTTGTTATCTGTTGTCATGCAGAGATAAAACTCTAAAATATTTCATTTAGTACTCCTGTGTGGGCATCATCTATCTAAAACCTATACCTTTCCACAAAAATCCCTATCACTATTATAATGAATGGAGGCTAGTGCCCAAAACAAATGCAACAAAGTTAAAAAAAAAAAAAATTCCCCCTGCCACAGGTGCATGATATTGACCTTGCGGTATAGCCCTGCATCATTTCTTCTTAAAGGGGGTACCATTTTTTTTCTCCTGCAATCTACTTGATATTTCCACCTGAAATGGCCCAGTGGAAAATTAAGTGGGAATAATAGAAACTCAAAAGGCAGTTTCAAGACAAGTGTGCATTTATAAAATTGGTGTTTTGTTTTCAGTTCTCTCCAAAATCCAGAATGAGTTGGAGGGCAATAGAGTCACATTAGAACTTCTTGCTGGATTCTCTGGTGCTGTGGTGTGAAGTTGTCTTGCCTGAAGTTAAAGCCTCTGACCTTGCTCACAGGGAAATGGGGAAGAGGTGCAAGTCCTCTCTATGGATGCATCCAAGGCCACGTTTACTCTTTTGCCCTGATAATATTTCCATTAGCATTGGGCACCTGGGTGGCTCAGTGGGTTAAGCCTCTGCCTTCAGCTCAGGTCATGATCTCAGGGTCCTGGGATGGAGCCCCGCATCTGGCTGTCTGCTCAGCAGGGAGCCTGCTTCCTCACCCTCTCTCTCTACCTGCCTCTCTGCCTACTTGTAATCTGTCTGTCAAATAAATAAATAAAAATCTAAAAAAAAATTATTATTAAAAAAAATATTTCCATCAGCATCTCTGCCTCTGTACCCTACCACATTCTTTGTTTGAATCTGTTGATATTTGTAAAGACTTTCCTTTCGTGAGATGGGGAAGAGGACGTTTAAATTGGGGAAACCCAGGCAAATGCAGAGAATGGGAGTTCCCCTTTCCACTCCACCTTCAGGAACGGATTTGAGTTCTTAAGGAATCAGCCAGCCTCTCTGCAGGAAACAGAATGCAACTCAGATGGAGAAACTGAAAAGGCATTCATGAAGGTACGTTTCTGTGAGCAGAAATGAGGGAGCCAACAAGAGATACTGACGTAAACAGAGATTGCAGCACCAAGTCCAGGCCTGAAGGGACAATGGGAAGAAAAGACCTTGGAATTCTCCATGGAATGCAGGGAGAGCAGGGCCATGAAGTAGAAGCTGAAGCCTAGAAGACCTGCAGGCCATGCTAGATGTGTGATAACAAGGTGGGGAAGGGGCAGAGAATCAAGGCCTCATCTTCACTCCTCCCTTTGGACCGACTCTCCTGCAGGTAACTCCCAGTGGTCAGATCCAGTGACAAGAAAACCCAAAGTACCATGCATTGGGGCCGGATTCCTGGTGCTCAGAGCAGGGCAAGGCAGAGAACTGCAAATGGAACAACATCTAGGGTTGGGAAAAGATAAGGGACAGATAGGAATGTTTATCCAGAGACTTAAAAGATTCTGGACATGGAATGAAGGCCAGAGGTAACAGAAGGATGAAAAAGACAGTTTTAGAGACTCTGGACCTAGGTAGAACTGGGGACCATTCATTCTGTCCATCCATGGCCTTGGAGCCCAGCAGAGTTCTTGTGTTTTGATGACTGTAAACACTAGAAGAATCAGAGAATCTGGGGCATGGACATTGGAGATCTTGTGCCACTTTGTGGAGAGAAGATTTTGCCAACAAGGAGCATGAGTAAGAGAGGAAGGACAGGGCAGACCCATGTGGTGGCTGCGCTAATGGTCCTGTGTGTGGATTTGCAAGAGGAAGGCTTCCTTCCAGGCCCTTAGGTCTATGGGCTGGAACAATCATAAGTTGCTTAGTACAAACATACATGACATTTTTCTATAAACAAAGGCTAGTGATAGCTGGGATCTCTTGCTTCACACATGCATTAGTCAGGGTTCTCTGCAGAAACAGAAGCAAAAGTATCTATATGGAGAGAGAGACAGAGAATGTGTACTTGTTGTGCATGGCTATCTGCACTCTTACAACACCATTTAATTTTTATATCATCTTCCTGAAGTAGGTTCTTTTAGTCCTGTTTAGGAGGAAAGTGAATTTCAGAGAGACACAGGGCCAGTCTCCTATAAGAAAAGGATCCTCAGGTACATCTCCTGATGATCTCTGGGTGATGCCCATCTGTGCTGTCCAATATACTGACCATGAGCCATGTGTGACCACTGAAATGCAGCTACTCAGAACAAGCCTCAAATACACACCAGATTCTGAAGAGCTTAATAGGAATAAAAGAATGCAAAAAATCCCATTAATAATTTTTATATTGGTTGTTTCTTTAAATGATAATATTTGGGATAGAATGGGTCACATAAATCATACTATTCAATTCAATTTCACCTGTTTTTCATTTTTTAATATGTTAACTAGAAAATTTTAAATTACATGTGTGGCTTGCCTTTGTGACTTGCATTCTATTTCTGTCGAGCGGCACTGATCTAGAATTTCACTTGTAGTGAGACATGAATTGTTCCAAGTTGCATAACAAGTTGCCCCCCCCCCAATCTAATAGCTTAACACAATCATTTCATTATATCACTCAGCTGTATGGATCAGGAATTCAGGCAGGACTGAGTGGGCAATTTCTCTGCACCAGCTGAAGGGGTCTGGGATCATGTGGTGGTAGCCCCATAGCAGCGGGGTGGTCTGGCGAGCCCAAGCAGCCTCATTCCCATGCCTGGTGCTTTGGCTGAAGGCTGGGCTTCTCTGAGCTCATCTCCCCTTCATCTCCAGCTGTCCATCCCAGACATCTCCACGTGTTCTCCCTGACAGGGAAGTCGAACTTCTTCCATGACAGTTCAGGCTCCAAGAGCCAGTGTTCCAAGGGATGGGAAATGAAGGTTTCCAGTTTCTTAAGGCCCACTTCTGGAAATGGCAGGGTCCTTTCTCCTCTGTTCTGTTGGTTGGCGCAGTCACAAATTCCATTCCCAGTGAAGGGGAAGGGAAAGAGATTCCATCTCACAGTAGGAGCCGTGCTAAAGAATTTGTGTCCATTTTTAATATATCAAGTGTATCACGGGCAGTGATTCTTACACTTTAGCTCACATGAGAATTACCTAGACGGCTTGTTAAAACACATAATCACTGGGTTCCACATCCGCAATTTCTGAATCAGTAGGTCACAGATAGAGCTCAAGAATTTGCATTTTTTTAAAAGATTTTATTTATTTATTTCACAGAGATCACAGGTAGGCAGAAAGGCAGGCAGAGAGGGAGGGGGAAGCAGGCTCCCTGCTGAGCAGAGAGCCCGAAGTGGGGCTCGATCCCAGGACCCTGGGATCATGACCTGAGCTGAAGGCAGAGGCTTTAACCCACTGAGCCACCCAGGCGCCCCTTGCATTTTTAATAAGGTCCCAGATACTGCTCCTACAGGTGGGGGTCTAGGAACCACACTCAGAGCGCCCGTAATCCATACATCAGTATGACTAACAAAGAGAAATTCCTACCCACTTCCCAGCTGTCCCCTTTGCAATCTTCACCCTAAAACCACCCCAATGTATTTCCATGTAATATCATATATTCCTAATTCTATTCTTCAGGGGTAGAAGCAAAGCTTATACAATACCAGACACAGATCTTATTGACTCAGAAAACAGGCAACAATGTTTCTTATTATCATGAACAGCTGGAACAGGCAGGAACTAACAAGTGGATTGTAAATCTCAGACACAAGTGCCTCATGTGGCAGCATTCCAGGGGTGTAAATAACTCACTTACTGCATGTGTTACCTATTGCTGTGTAATACATTATTCTGAAATTTACTAGGTGAAGACAACATTCATTGAATCCTTGTTTCATGGCAGGATCTAGGAGCAGATTAGCCGAGTGGTTCAGGCTCAGGGTCTCTCAGTGAGGCTGCACTCAATGCCAGCCAGGGCTGCCATCACCTCAAGACTCTAATAGGAGGGGATTTGCTTCTGAGCTCGATGCATGTCTACTGGCAGGTCTCAGGAGATCTACTCCCAAGCTCACTTACATGGTTGTTAGAAGGTATTGACTCTGCCACTTGTGCTGCCCCATGACATGACAGATGGTTTCCTCCAGGGTGAAGCAATCCAAGAGACAGTGCAAAGGAGAGAAAGGATGCCCTAGATGGAAGCCATAGTCCATTTATAACCTAACATTGGAAATGATACCTCATTGCTCTGCCCTATTTCATTCGAAAGAAGTCAGTCGTAAAAGGGGAGATTGCACAGGGACAGGAATATCAGGCAGGGCTCATTAGAGGCTTCCTTAGCTCCGCTGCCCACAATATTAAAAGGAATTCATGGAACCCAACAAAGTGGTAAGTTAAGTACTGACTATATCCTTAAGTTACACAATCAACCACAATCTGGAAGTTACTCAGGACATATCATATCCCCTTAAAAAGTGATTACATGTAATTGAAGTGCACTGCTATTTATCTTGTTCCTGTTTTATAAGCAGGCTTATAAAATGGTTCTTCTATAGTATTTTAAGTATTATAAATAATTATAGAATAATAATAAGTGCTTATAGGTAAAAATAAGAATAAGCATCTATTAAGTTACTGACTTAATAATTACATAAAGCATGAGATTAACATTGATGAATAGCATCTGAGGCTCTAAAGTATATTTTTACATGAATCAACATTTTGAATCTATCTTAAAATTATTTGCAAAAAGTGTCACTGGATTTGGAAAATAAGTAATGTTATCCTGAGGTTCACATGCCTGGCACTGTAACACAACTTAACAGTTGCTGCTGTCTTGTTTCAGCTTTACCCAAACCCTGTAACATGGGATACTGGGACTCAGAGATTATAAATACTTCATCCATGATTCCATAGTTACCAAAAAACCTTTGAATCCACATGTGCGGATGACTCTCAAATTCTTTTATATTAACTATGCTGTCTTGTTAGCCAGTAAGGGTTTGGTTATTTGATTCATTAAAAAAAATTTTTTTTTAGATTTTTTAATTTTTTTATTTATTTGACAGAGAGAGATCACAAGTAAGCAGAGAGGCAGGCAGAGAAGGGGAAGCAGGCTCCCTGCTGAGCAAAGAGCCCGATGTGGGGCTTGATCCCAGGACCCTGAGATCATGGCCTGGGCCGAAGGCAGAGGCTTAAACCACTGAGCCACCCGGGTGCTGCCATGATTCATTAAAAGTTAATATCAAAGGCAGCATTATTATAAGCAAAGAATAAGGGCATGTCAATTTCTATGTCAGGTAAGTATCAACTAACACAATAAAAATAACCAAGACAACCAATTGCGATTCTATTGATCAAAAATAATTTGAGGGGTGCCTGGGTGGCTCAGTGGGTTAAAGCCTCTGCCTTTGGCTCAGGTCATGGTCTCAGGGTCCTCGGATCAAGCCCTGCATCGGGCTCTCTGCTCAGCGGGGAGGCTGCTTCCTCCTCTCTCTCTCTCTCTCTCTCTCTGCCTGCCTTTCAGCCTACTTGTGATCTCTGTCAAATAAATAAATAAAATGTTTAAAAAAATAATAATTTGATAAATTCTATTATAAAAAATAACCAAGACAACCAACTTGGATTCTATTTATCTCAATCCAGGTTGCTTGTCTTGGTTATTTCTATTGCATCTAACTGATACCAGAGTTGATTTTCATTATGTAATATTACTTGTTCATATAGGATGCCTTGGATAAGCTTAAAAATAGTCCCACACTCTCAAAGGTTTGGGCTCTAATAGAGTCTAATATAGTCTAGTATAGCATGCTTTGACTAAGACCAGCTGCTTTCCACCTTTTCCAATTTCTTTTCCTGCTTAATGGGTCCATGTCTGGAAACATCGATCTGGGAGGCATTCTCTATTTCCTGAGTACCTACAAAGTCTTAGTCAGAATCAAACCATATTAGTGCTCCAGCAATCCTGGAAGTGTTTCCTCCTAATAGTCAAGTCTATTGACTACTGAACCTAGTTCTTTCCTCCCAATACCATGGCCAGCTGCCATATCTTTGCTGACTGTTGGTCATTTTCAAGAGGCATGTATATCAGGTTGAGCATAAGTTGAATAAGTTAAAGCTGTAGAGTCCATATCTTCAAATTCTCTAGACCTTGAAGAAGAGATAGTTTGGAGAAGGAGGGAAAGAACATTCTAAGATCAAAGCTCAGCAAGAACAAAGGCAAAGAGCACAGGCTGGACTGTTGAGTAGGAAAGGCCCATGGTTGTGCTCAGCAGGAGTAAGTACTGCAGGAAAAAGAGGTAGCAGTTGAGTCGGGAAAGGATGTTTGGGGTCAACTTGGGTAGAGCTATGGCAAGTGAATATACAGTTCACGGAGAACAGATCACCCAAGAAGAGGAGGACAATTGGTCTTCATTACCTTTTCATGGAAAAAATGATTCTAGTGACAATTAAGAGCTGAGAATTTGAAAAATTTTGAAATCATGGTAGCAGCCATTCATTTGAAACTGTTTTGTCACAATGGTAAAAAACCGATTACAAAGTAAGGGACAAGGAGTATTTAATGGATAACCCCACCTATGAAACACACCATATCCAGGCAACAGACAGTAGTCAAAGCAACAAAAATTTCATTATAAAGAACTAACTCAGAATTGTCTATCTCTGAGTAATTTTGAATAAAATGTACCCGGAATACATGGTGGGGTATAAAACAGGCCACTATTACTAGGAGGAAGAAGAAGCTCTTGATTTGAGCTCTATAGTCTTGATGTGCCCACATGTCAGGCCAGAGAGCTTTTATCAGTTGAAGGATGACGCCCATCTCTATCAGAAAGAGTATCACAACCGTTGAGATCATAATGACAATCATAGAGTAGTTCAAGATAATGAGTTCCCCCCGGTTGAGATCTTTGTAGAACTCAAAGCACCGTGGCTTTTCTGAGTAGCTTGGATGTATGCCATATTGTAAAAATAATATTGGCCAAAAAACGAGGCTGCCTATGGTCCAAATAACAATGCTTAATACTACCATGTGGTACTTTTGCATCTGTTGCATTTGGAGTTTCTTAAAATAGATGAGCAAACGGAGTATCACAATGGCCACATAGAAAACAAAGGTGAAGTACATATGACCGTATATTATGCTGCTGACCAGTCGGCAGAGAAAGGATCCGAACTCCCAGACCCCTAAGATATAATAGCTGAGGCGGAACGGGAGGCTCATCAGGAGGACTGAGTGTAGCACTATGATATTGAGAACGATCATGGCAATCATGGATTGGCTTTTCCTTTTGCACATCATATGTAACATCAGTACTGTCCCCGTGGTGCCTCCAAGCAAAACCATGCTGTAGAGTGTTATCAGAATCATCCTGCAGTGTCCCTTGCAGTGGCCTTGCTCTGTTTGAGGCGTTTGGCAGGGTAGTCATATTGTTGGGCTCCATGTATCGCCACAAAATGTTTAGAAGACCGTAAACCCCTAAATCAAAAGTTTCACAAAATTATAATGGTTATATGGAAACTATATAGCAACTACACTTTAATAGTATTGAGTTTTATAATCCTAGCCAACTGTTTATACACCTCAAGCTGTAGACCCAATAAATACTGTCAGGGACACCCCTTAATTACCCAAACTTACTGAAGAAAAAGAGTGAAGCAAAATCACAGAAATAAGTCTGTTTGAGTATAAAATTCATAACTATAGGCCCAGTCATTCTATTAAGCTCACATACCAGGGCTGATATTAGCATAGGACATGTTAGCCTGTGGCATAAAATTTAAGGAAGGGCCAAAAATTCAGTAATCAAAATCAATGGTATCTTAATGCAATTTTTTTAAAAAATCAAAATTAATGCAAAAAATTCATGATGAATAAAATAACAAAATTTTAAATAAAGGCAGAGTCAGCATACACGCAGTACACACTCATCTCAGATCTACAAAGGTCATTTTTTCTATTGTTAGAAATCCAATTTGGGATGACATAGAGAAGATCATATAAATTGTGTGCAATTACTCTAAGAAGATGCATCAGACACTTTAAAATATTTTCTACTAGGGGTGCCTGGTTGGTTCAGAAATAGAGCATATGACTCTCGTCTTCAGTGATGTGAGCTTAAGACTCATGATGGGCATAGAGCCTACTTTAAATAAATAAATCAATCTATATAATATTTTCTGTGAATAGCTTCTGAGCAGGGAGCAGCACACACTATATCGAGCACTCTTCTTCTTGCTAACCCTGAATCTTAGACTAGTATGTTACATTTTGGTGAAAAGTTGGGGTTGATGGGTGAGTTCTGTTTAGTTTTTTGTTTTTGTTTTTGTTTGATTTGTTTAAAAATTTTTATTTATTATTTGAGAAAGAGATAGCAAGAGAGAGTCGGGAGAGGGAGAAGCAGTCTCTGTCACTCTGCTCTGTCACTGAGCAGGGAGCCCAATGCAGGGCTCAGCCGCAGGACCCTAGGATCATGACCTGAGCTGAAGGTAGACGCTTAATCGACTGAGCCACTCAGGCGCCCCTGTTTAAGTTTTATGTAAGTTTTTCAGGCTGGGTGTATAAGGAGCAGTAACTGCGTAGCAATCTGCCGTCCTGCAAACGAGTGACAGATCTGTCACTGGGTCGCTGTGGGAGTATGTGTGAGTCACCTGGCTCCATGGAGCTCAAGCTGTGAAATGGGAGAGGTCCTACTGTCTGCATGAAGCAGTTATTGGAAAGTTACATGAGCTAGTGTACTTGAAATAGCTCGGTAACAATAGCAAGAAAAAGCCATGTAAAAGTTATGATACTTATCGTGAAACATCAGAAACAAAAAGACATTTACCCCTTTCTCCTTACTTTATATACCTAGGCGGATATACAGTTAGTCATATAAAACTGTTATGGCACCAGTAAGTATTTATGAATATTTATGAATGTCGGATATTTATGAATATCCAACAGCAAAAAATAAAAAAACTTTTTCAAACCTTTGATTGGGCATTATGGGACTCAGACATCAACAGGTCAGTCTTCTCTGTCCAGAAGGATCTGTGTCTCTTTTCCTCATGTATCCTACCACTGACCTGGCCAGAAGCAGTTTGAGCGTTTGTATCTGAGGAGAAGCTATTCCATAGCAAATATCTAAGATATTTTAGAATTTTTCTCCTGCTACTCCAGCATCTCCTCGGAGGGAATAACTAATCTTTTTGTTTGTGAAACATTATATTGGACCTGGCATATTTAAATAAGATTTTATTACAACTCAAAAATGTGATCATCAAATTTTATGTGCTAGAATACGTGCTTTCACAAAGCACATATTTAAAATATGTAATGCTGGGGCACATGCATGGCTCAGTGGTTGGGTGTCTGCCTTTGGCTCAGGTCATGCTCCTGGGGTCCTGGGATCGAGCCCTGCATTGGGCTCCCTGCTCAGTGGGGAGTGTGCTTCTTTCTACCTCACTTTCTCCCTCTGCCCACTCATGTTCTCTCTTGCCCCCTCTCTCTTTCTCAAATAAATAAATAGAATCTTTTGTAAAAAATTAAATAAAATAAAATATATAATGCTTATGTGATTTTTGTGTGAAACAGAAGAGTTTCATATAACTTATGAACAAATATGATACCAATTTAGTTTTAAAATTTTGGTAGTCCCCATGTCTAAGAAGACAAGCTTCGAATTTGAAATTATTTTAAAACAATGAAAATCTAAATTATTTGTCAGTTGCATAGTTTCAATGTACACACCTCCCCATGCTGTATGACATTTGGAAACAGTGTACCCTGCCACTCACCAGCAGCCCAACTGTGGGACAAATGCTTGCTCTAAAGCTGTCTCTTCAGCTATAAATATGGGAAGGCGAAGACCTATTTTGTAAGAAGTTACATTGTGTCTGTAAAGAAACTGACAGATTTCCTGACACAGAATAGGGCATCAAAGTACCAATGCCTCCTCTCCCTCCATAACGTACACAAGAATATTTCACAAAAGCATGATCCTACTCTTCTGTAGTTACTTCTCAGAATTGTCCTAAAAATATTTAAATGTATGGGGACTATGTTCTACTGTTTCTATCCCCCTGCCTCAAGACTTAAGGCCACAGCCCCCACCTCCACACCAAACGTTATCCTTCAATAGTCTGTAATTTCTAGGTATTTCTCTGCTTGTTTTCTAGGCAGAAACAAACGACTCTCCAGACTACTTACACGTTCTTTTTCTCTTAGGATTTGGTTCTGCTGGAAGACTCAGGGCACGCTGCTCATTTATGGGTGATCCACGTCAGGGCAGGCAACAAGAACATGTGACTGGAATCAAGACTCCAGCAACGACAAGAGTCAAGAGAAATCTTCGGGTAAGCTATGAATGACGAACGCACTTTAGACTGAAGGCTTCCAAAGTTGAACAGTCAAGATGGAGGACCCAGATAAACCTCCTGAGGGCCACAAATGGATGTTTGTCTCCACAGCTCGTGGTTAAACATATAAAAGAGCATTCTTGTACGTCAAGACTTTCATTTTTACTGTCAGTGATTTATTTGCAGAAATTTTTCTTAGTAACCTGAAAACTTCCACAGTTTTCTTTTTTTTTCAAAAGCTGCCTCTTATCATACTTGTATGTTTTAGCCTACATGTTTTACATGCAGAATATAAGAATGACCTAGAGGAGGGGCGCCTGGGTGGCTCAGTCATTAAGCATCTGCCTTCAGCTCAGGTCACGTTGCCAGGGTCCTGGGATGGAGCCCTGCGTCGGGCTCCCTGCTAGGTGGGAGCCTGCTTCTCCCTCCGCTCCCACTGCTTGTGTTCCCTCTCTCAGTCTCTCTTTCTGTCAAATAAATAAATAAATAAGAATGACCTAGAGGAGTACTCTATCAGAGGCATTCATATCTTCAACAGTGTGCTTAAAATACAGCTCCGTATTTCAATTTTCAAAGACTGCCTTCCCTCAGCAACTGTATTTGGAGATATGGTTCTTTTAATGCCCAAACCTCTGTGCTGTAATTTCCACAAGAGGGCTCAATTCATATTTCTCAAAAGTGCTTCCTTTCCTCACATCAACCTCACTTTTGACCTTCATAGTCATCTTCAGCTGTGCTAAGACCTCAAAACATATTTTTAAGGAAGCATTGGGTTTAGGACATATGAAGATGCAAGAGACCAACATGACTTCCAGTGGCAGGCAAATCCAGCCCCGAATCACATTACTGTTCAGCTAACAGGAATTCAAAAGGATAAAACTCAGTCACCTGTAAGGCAAGCTCCTGTCTGCCTACATTTAGGTAACTGATAAAATTCTCACTGACTTTCGGAAAGTCAGTGTTGTCCCCACCCATGCTATCTGCTACATGGTCATCCAACAGCGCTTGTGGCCAGAGATAGAAGACAAAAGAATCTAAAGTAATGGAACCATATGTTTAACTATTTAAAAAAAAAAAAAAACTTTCAGTAGAAGATGAGATTTCTAACTCTTATTGTCAAAAGCAAATTTATACCTACTCAACTCAGCTGGAAAAGTTTCACATGGAGCCAACATTGCAACCAGTTTTAAATTTCTCTCCTTCAAAATTACAAACTCTAATTTTAAGCTTGGATTGATCTGACAGACCTCGTTTTTCAGATAAAATGTGTTCCTAGAATCTATGGATAAAGTGTTCTCATAGAAACCATGCTATATTTGGGGTTGCTTGTCTACAAAGGACTAACCAGGAAATGAGGGAGGTGTTACCAAGAGCTGCACAAAAAAATAAATTCAGGTGTAATTTGGGACTACGGCCAGCACACAAATTAATTGTTCACATGGATGACGTAAGGATTGCAAGGTACTAAAATGTGTGTATATTGTATTTTCAGCACTGTGCAGTCCATATTTTTCCCATGATACTTAGAATTCAGCTCTTTTTTCCTTCCACAGTGCCCAGATTTTCAAAAAAATACTAGGAGAGCTTAGAAATCTCTGGAAGAGTACAAACAGCTGTCTTAATTAACCGATGAAGCTACCACTATTCAAAGAGTTTAAAAAGTTACCAAAGGCAGCAGGGCCAGTTGGGGAGTAGATAAGGTTGACAAACGTAACCTTGTTTCAAGCCCTCATGTCCCCTACACCACAAGGCACCGGGGTGAACTTGAGATCATTTATGGGAGGCCCATTAACAATGCAGGGCTTCAATGACCATCTTTTCTAAGATATCTAGAATCTTATTTTGGGGATGAACCTTAAAAGTATATTTAAAAACCCTAGAAAGTTAAAACTCTTCTTCATATATAGTTCTTTACCCCAAAATAACTCTTAGAATAAGGCATTAACCTTGGTGATTATCCTAAGTTGGTTTTCAGAAGCCAAAGTCAATCTGACCTGCTCAGGA
>RCUC01163263.1:0-48976 GCA_003697995.1 Taxidea taxus jeffersonii | reverse complement strand
AAAAAAGTTCACCCAATTTTTTAAAATTCTGTGTGGCAAAAAACTCGAGAATAAGATAAATTTTTAAAAAGTGATAAACATAGAAAAAGACATTTTTGAATTTATATAATAGAAAGAAAGCATATTCCCTCTAATGCAAAGAGGAAAAGGAATAGCAGTAAAATGGAAAAATGAGCAAAGATACAAATAACAACAAAACTGTCAACAGCACAGAGAAACTTATTTTTCTACGATCACCTGACTCCTAAGACAAATCTCAAATATTAAATTATTAAAATGTTTTGAGCTAAGGACCCACAGAACAATTAACAAGGGGATCAAACCAAAGAAGACAATGGTCTTGCTGAAATATAAACATTGAAAATGAGGCTCAAAAGAAAAGCACTCTAAGTGTTTGGTACACAGAGATACTGTCATATTTTTAACCTCCAGAGAATTACTTAAATTCTCTAAATGAGCTAAATGTCTTAATACATGAGATAAAGATATCACTGCCTGCTTTGCTGGACCTTTGTTCTCATTAAAGGTGATAAAACAAAGATCCAGGCTAAGAAATCACACACTCAGTAATTTTACAGTAAGTGCTCATTTTCTATTTTAATTTCCAAAGTAGGGATGAACTTTTCAAGTCCAAACCTCAGTCATATCACATTTTAGTCTTTTATATTCTCCTCACTCTCAGATTACGGTTACTCTTGACTCACATATGATATGTATGCCAAAACTTTCTGCACTTCTTTCTGGTATTGTGATGCTTTGTCACCACTGATCTATAATGCTCCAAAAAAATGACTCTTGGCAGCACAGGTGGCTGACGGCAACAGAAAGGGAGGTGAGAACCTTTGTAGCTCTTTCTTGGTAGATTTATTTAGCGTAGGTGAAGAGCAAACGCATGCCCATGTTCTAAACACGATGAAACAAACTGAACCAGCTGACCAGCCAAGGGCATGGGCCACTGCGAGTGGTAAAGAAAGGATGATCACTGTCCCAATCATAGAAGGGGAAGCTGATTGAAAATCCTCATGCTTAACTTTTACTGGCCCAATTTAAGGGACTACTCATGTTCTTCACCTTCTTCCTTGAAAAAGAAAAGGTTGCTGATGTGAAAAAGAATTTTACATTGCAGAATGATTTAAAATAATTCATAATAGAGCTCTCCATTTTTGAAGAGATTAAATACCATAGCCAAAGTAAAATCAGAAGCCTTACAATTAGAGAATGTCCAGGTGAGCAAATGTTACTAAAACAGGGTCTCTCTGCTGATGAAGTCCCACTCTGCCTTCTCTTGACTACGGAATCCATGAATAATTCAAATTAATGTAGCCTGTATGGCTATTTTATTTAGGTCAAGTGACTTGTAAGAGTTATTTGATGTCCAGAAAGCCTTTTGGATCTTTTTTCAAACCTTTTAATGTCTTTTTTTTTTAATTTTCATTTTGTAAAACTATGTTCAGCTCTGACTTCAAAACAGTTAGTTTTTCACATGAATGAGATCATCTTCCTGCCTGAGATGATACAGCTCTCTTCAGTTTTATGTAGGAGTAATAATTAAAATTAATCTAAGCCATTTCTAACACAAAAACCACATGCATTTTTCCCAAGCATACTGAAGTTTTTTTTTAACTACTTAAAAACAATGTTCATAGCAATAGTCAAATTCTTAAGGAAATTAAAATTTTTCATAAGAATTGGCAATCAAGTTATGCATTGCCAACGTACAATACTGTAAGGATTTTTATTTGTGAATATCATAAATCATTTCAATTCTGTTCCATTTCTATGAAGCTTTAAGTCATTTATCAAGAATTACCAACTTAAGGACTCCTAAGTGGCTCAGTCAGTTAAGCGTCTGCCTTTGACTCAGGTCATGATCCCAGGGTCCCGGACTGAGCCCCAGGCTGGGCTCCCTGCTCAGTAGGAAACCTGCTCCTCCCTATCCCCCTGTCTCCACCCTTTTGCACATTCTCTCTCTCTCAAATAAAGAAATAAAATATTTAAAAATCAAAACAAAACAAAACAAAACAGAAAAAAGAATTACCAGCCTAGAAGATAACAAGTATTGATAAGGATGTGGAGACACTAGAACCCTGTGTGTTGCCAACAGGAATGTAAAATGGTGCAGCCAATATGGAAAACAGAACGGTGATTCCTCAAAAAGTTAAACATAGCATTACCATATAACAAAAATTCCACTCCTGAGAGTATTCCAAGAGAAATGAAAGCAAGAACTCAAAGAGATATTTGTACACCCTTGTCTATAACAGCATCATACACAAAGCCAGAAAGTTAAAAAACAACAACAACAAAAAACAACCCACGTGTCTAAACAGATAAACGAAACGTGGATGCAGCGAAGTTATTAAGCCTAGAAAGGAATAACCTTCTGTCACAGGCTACAGAACACAGATGAACCTTGAGGACATTATGCTGGGTAAAACAAGCCAGACACAAAAGGACAAATACTGCAAGAGTCCTCTTAAATGAGGTGTCTAGACTAGTCGGATTCATAGAGATGGAAGGTAGAATGGTGGCTGCCAGGGGCTGTGGGAGGGGAAATGAGTTAGTGTTCAGTGGCAACAGAGTTTTAGTATAGGGATATAAAACAGTTCTGGCCATCGATGGTGATGATGGTGGCACAACACTGTAAATGTGCTTAATGCTACTGAACTGTACACTTAAAAATGGTTAAAATGGGGTGCCTGGGTGGCTCAGTAGGTTAGGCATCTGCCTTCAGCTTAGGTCGTGATCTTGTCCTGAGATCGGGTCCCACAAAGGGTCCCTGCTCAGCGGGGAGCCTGCTTCTCCCTCTCCCTCTGCTTGCCACTCCCCCTACTTGTGCTCTCTCTCCCTCTCTCTCTCTGTCAAATAAATAAATAAAATATTCTTTTAAAAACGGTTAAAATAGCAAACTTTGTATTATGCATATTTTACCACAATAAAAAAGATAAAGAAAAAAGAAGCATAAGCCAAGATGACTACAATAGTGTTGTTTTAATGAAGCCAGTGTAAGAATAAAGAATTAAATGTATATAAAATCCTTGGAATAGTGTCTGATAACAAAGTTAACATACACACAAAAATACCCATTACCATCACAATCTTTGTTATTAATATTATTATCTCCTACCAACATGTTTTATCCTACAGTTTTGCTATCTTTTTTTAAGATTTTATTTATTTATTTATTTATTTAAAAGATTTTGTTTATTTATTTATTTGACAGAGAGGTCACAAGTAGGCAGAAAGAGAGGGGGAAGCAGGCTTCCTGCTGAGCAGAGAGCCCGATGCGGGGCTCGATCCCAGGACCCTGAGATCATGACCTGAGCTGAAGGCAGAGGCTTAACCCACTAAGCCACCCAGGGGCTCTTATTTATTTATTTTTAAAGATTTTATTTATTTATTTGTCAAAGAGGGAGAGAGAGAGGGAGGGAGAGAGAGTACGAGCAGGGGGAGCAGCAGGCAGAAGGAGAAGCAGGCTCCAGGCTGAGCAGAGAGCCCATGTGGGACTCCATCCCAGGACCCTGGGATCATGACCTGAGCTGAAGGCAGAGGCTTAACCCACTAAGCCACCCAGGGGCTCTTATTTATTTATTTTTAAAGATTTTATTTATTTATTTGTCAAAGAGGGAGAGAGAGAGGGAGGGAGAGAGAGTACGAGCAGGGGGAGCAGCAGGCAGAAGGAGAAACAGGCTCCAGGCTGAGCAGAGAGCCCATGTGGGGCTCCATCCCAGGACCCTGGGATCATGACCTGAGCTGAAGGCAGCTGCTTAACCAACTGAGCCACCCAGGCGTCCCTAAGATTTTTTTTTTAAACAATCTCTACTCCCAATGTGGGGCTCAAACTCATGACCCCAAGACCAAAAGTCACAGGCTCCACTGGCTAAGCCAGTTAGGCATCCCTAGTTTTGCTATTTTACATACAAAATTTTCCTGGTGTAATGAAAAGTAATCTCAATAGATGGCTCTCTCTGGCACTTTTACCTTTCTCAACAGAAAATTGATTGCTTTGTCAGAGGGCAGACTCCAGGATTTATTCCAAGCCCTGAACCTTGAACAAAAAGGTCTGAACTAGAGCAAGTTCTACATGAACCTTCATCTCCCCGACATCTGGAGCCATGCCAACTATTTCTTGGGATCATTTATAATACCTCACTTTAAAAGATAACAGAAAATGCAAGTGAAAATAATACTTCACTTTCAAGCCATACAACATTTATTCAATGCCTATAGATAAATGCTTTCAAGCAGTTCTGTTTTTCAATCTGAGGAATAATTTCTCCATTTTCACAGCGTTATCGCCATTTTACAGTGAGGAAACTAAACTTCAGAGCAGGTAACCACTTTGTCCAGTGGGATACACGATGTCCCACAAGGAAATAGAGAACACCCAATCCCCCTGATTCACCAGTCTACTATTTGCAATATGTACCTCAAAAATTAGAAATAAATTACTTTCTTTAACTTCAAAGCTAAATAGGGCACCTGGGTGGCTCAGTCAGTTAAGCATCTGCCTTCAGCTCAGATTATGATCTCAGGGTCCTGGGATTGAGTCCTACATTGGCTTTCCTGCTCAGTGGGGAGTCTGCTTCTCCCTCTCCCTCTGCTGCCCCCCCCCTGTTCATGCTCACTTGCTCTTTCTCTGTCAAATAAGTAAATAAAATCTTTTTTTAAAAAAACTTCAAAGCTAAATAACTCTTCATAAAACTAAAATGTAGTGCTTGTAAGACAAAATTTGAGAACCTAGAGTTTGATGAATTATACATCATATGTGGCCCAGTCAAAGAAGCCTTGTGAATTCTACTCATTGTGGTGGATGAGTCAAAAATCCAGTTATTTGTCTAAGAAATCTGGGCAAACCTGCAGACTGGGGAAATAAACAAACTTCAGAAGAATTGCTCCTAAGACAACTCTGTCCAACCTCAAAGAAACACAGAAGCAAACAGATTTAGAATCTCCAAACTGCAAGTGTGATAAAATAGACCACTCAGAAACATGTGTCCCTGGGGGAGGAGCCAGCAAGTAAGCCATCGTCAGGTGAGTCCTGGAATGGGGAAGCCAGCACATGGTCTGAGCCTTCCTCTTCAGGTCAAGCCTCCAAACAGTCCAACTTAGTATACCTTTGTGGTGATCAACTCATCATGCCTAATATTTTCAATACTGCCAGCAACAGCTTACTAGGTAATCTCTTAACTATTGCAGGTTTCAGCAAATAAAGCAAAGACCCCGAGAGATCAAGGAAAATGAGAATATAAAGTCATTATTTCCTGACCAGGAAAGAAACACACACCAATAAAGAAATTCACTGAGTGGTTCACTCAGGGGGAGATGAAGAGACTAAAAGTGGTGGGGTATGGGTGTGGTGAAAGGAATGAAAACTAGCACTCTGATTAGGGCAGAGTCCACAGTAAAAAACCGGTCAAAACAAATTCCATTGCTGCTCAAGAAAATTCTTCAGTGAGGCCTCAGCAGGGTCTGACGTACAAGGGTCCCTCAAAATCCTCCATGTTTTATCAATATCAGTCAGTTGGAATCAGTTCTGATGAAACACAATTTTTTCAGTTTTGGTATCTTTTAGACAAATGCTGATAGAAATGGAAATTTTTCCTTATACATAACAACCACATATAATGTACGACATCTCATAGGATACTTACTTGCAAAACCAGCAGTAAAGATATTTGGGGAAAATCTAAACATGATCATGGCTTAGATAGTACATGAGAAGAAAAATTTATTAAAATGGAAATGGTTGGCTGACAAAACAGGTCACAAAACTGTACAGTATGATATCATTTTTATAATAATGGATGTATATGTACATACAGAAATATAACTAGAAGGGTATGCACAAGTGTGACCACAGCAAGTTTAGGCAAAGGGAATGTGATAGGATTTCATCTTCTAATTTTCTACAATGATCGTGGGCTGTTTCTGTTGTAATAAAACATTATTATTGTGGGTTGATACAGTATAAATGAGCTCACGTGTCTCTCCCAAAGACTTAAACATACTCTGAGGTTATGTTGGCTTCCAGACAGACAGAAATGACAAGGTGACTTCTGAAAACTGATGAATATTTGCCTCAAATCCACAGCTCAAGCCTCACTGCGTGGCAGCCCTGCCTAAGTCAGATCCCAAGGTAGTCATGGAACACAAAGAAAACTTTGGGAAAGTGTCCAGTTCAAAGTGTCGCATGAATGCCCGGAAGCACAGCATTACTGTGGTAATGTTCTGGGCCAAGGCAACTGGTCACTCAAACGGACTAATGGTGCCCTGACACCCAAGACTAGGAATTAAAGACCAAGTACAAACCAATAGGTGACCGTCAGGCTTTCTAACTCTCTGTGCCAAAGACTAGACTTTATGACAGGGAGACACAATCCCCACTGATTTATCCTTCCTTTATCCTGTAACTGAACTGGTGATTTCAAGTCTGTTCAGTGATTATATCAGGAACTACTTGGGTGGAGGTTTAAAAATGCACAGGAATGTCTTTTCTAAACCAAATCAGATCTGTAATTTGCAAATCCCAAGAGCTCAAGCAGGATGGTAAGGGCAGACCCCAGGTTATCAAGAATAAAGAGAGGGCAAAGTTCAGAGTTTCGGGAAAATCAAAATAGGCAACTACCGGATGGTATTAACTTAAATAAACCAAATGTAGGGTTAAATAGGCCCTCTGATGTTAAAGGTTACATCATTACTCAACTTCAGCCTTGTAAAACAATGAAGAAATGTGAATAAAATTACCTACTAGCATAAATCATTCTTACCCAACCCAAATCCCAGGGAGGACTAAGGAATTACCTACTTGTACAAAGATAGATGAGTTCTCTGGGCTCTTTGCAGGAGCAGCAAAAGATTAACCTGGCCTCACCACAGAAATTCAAGCAATGATAAAGGGCAAAGACCACAGGAGTTCAGAGCCATCCAGAATGTCCCACAGAAAGACGGTTTTTGTTGAATTTAATATTCTGTTATTTTAAGGCTATATTTAAGGCTATATAAGGAATATAAAAAATTGACCTTCTTTTAAGCCAATTACATTTTTGAAAAGGTAATACATGGTTAAATTTTTAAAAGGTACCACAGGGTTAAATAAGACCTAAATTTCTAACAAGAACGAATCTTCTCAATCAGCTTTATCTAAAATCATTATTTTGAGGTTCTTTCCACTTACAGTGAAAGTGATATAACACACCTATTAGATTACAAACTTGGATGACAAGAGTTTGTGTGATATTACTTTCAATCCATTGCCACAGAAAGTGTCCAGTAAATAGGAATTCCATCACTACGGTTGCATCTTGAATTCTTTAGAATTTTCAGATCACAAAGAAACTAGGCACCAACTAAATGAACTTACAGTATAAACATTTGAGGGTACCTGAGTGGCTCAGTTGATTAAGCAACTGCCTTTAGCTCAGGTCATGATCCTGGAGTCCCTGGATCCAGTCCCACACCAGGTTCCCTGCTCAGCAGGGAGTCTCCTTCTCCCGCTGACCTCTCTCCTCTTACGCTCTCTCTCTCTCTCATTCTCTCTCTCTCTCAAATAAATAAAGTCTTAAAAAAAAGATTTAAACATTTGACTTACCAAACCACATATGCTGACATAACATTTAAATTCTTACTTTAGAACACATCCAATATAACTCTTTAAAAAATTCTAACAAGGGACGCCTGGGTGGCTCAGTTGGTTAAGCAACTGCCTTCGGCTCAGGTCATGATCCCAGCGTCCTGGGATCGAGTCCCACATCGGGCTCCTTGCTCGGCAGGGAGTCTGCTTCTCCCTCTGCCTCTGCCTGCCTCTCTGTCTGCCTGTGCTCCCTCTCTCTCTCTCTAACAAATAAATAAATAAAATCTTTAAAAAAAAAAATTCTAACAAAAGGGCAGATATATATCAGCATTCAACTCACTCTGTCAAGTAATTTAGTTATCCGCTCAAGGAAAATTAAAGTAGAAGATCCATGATAATGAAATACCACAACATACTTATGAGAATAGCTAAAAAGCCCCCAAACTGACACCACCAATTGCTGGCCAGGGCGGGAAGCAAACCACTCACTGACTGCTGGGGGGAATGCAAAATACTATAGCAATTGAGAAGACACAATTTTATCATATGACTCTATAATCATGTTCCTAAGTACTTATCCAACTTATAAACACTTGCATGTGAAAGTTTGCAACATCTGTATGCATAAATGCCAGATACTGGAAGCATCCAAAAAAAAATGTGCTTCAGTAGGTGAATGAGTAAACAAACTGGTACATCCTCACAATGGCATATTATTCAGAGATAAAAAGAAATGAGCTCTCAAGTCCCCCATTAACCCGCATTACTAACTGAAAGAATACAGTCTGAAAATGTTACTTACTGTATGCTTCCAGGTATGTGACCTTCTGGAAAAGGCAAAACTGTAACAATGGTAAGAATAAGCGTTTACCAGGGTGGGGGTGAGGTTTTGAACAGGTGAAGCACGGGGGATTTTCTTTAGGGTGGTGAAACTATTCTATATGACACCATGGTTGTGTATATACAACACCGTGCATTTGTTGAAACCCACAGAACTTCACGGCATAGAGTGATCCTTAATATATGCAAAATTTTTAAAAATCACTTAAGAGGCAGGGTATCCCAGTGTAGAATTCAGACTCTGACAAGAGACTCTAACTGTACTACAAATGTATGAAACACCCTTACTGAAGGTGCGGTGGGGAGAGGTACTGACCTAAGTAACCTTGGAAATGACTGAGGTCTGTAAGATTAAAGGCAAATAAAACTGTACCAGAGCCACTATCCCCTAACTGGTGAGGTGTTTCCCGTGGGGTTAATGTTAACAATTTTGGTCCCACTGTACATGTGCACTGGAATGGAACAGCTAAGCAAATGGATGGCTGATGACGGGAGTCCTATTTCTCCCTGCGGGAAGAGGAGCTAAAGGAGAAGTAAAAGGATGACGTGTGTGATCCATGGGGTAATGTATGCAGTTGGAAGCTTCAGCATGGACTCATGTTTAGTTTAATTACAGGTACAGATGGCCATGTATGGAAATACTTATAGATATGTATATATATATACAGGCTAGAGATATATATATATATTTCCTTGCCTGTCTGCTAAAAGGGCCTAGAAACAATGACACCCCAGTAGCAACAAGTACACCTAGCACCCAGATCTTGTTTCTTTTTCTTTTTTTTTAAAGATTTATTTATAGGGGCACCTGGGTGGTTCAGTGGGTTAAAGCCTCTGCCTTGGGCTCAGGTCATGATCTCAGGGTCCTGGGATGGAGCCCCACATCTGGCTCTCTGCTCAGCGAGGAGCCTGCTCCACCCTTCCCCCACACCTGCCTCTCTGACTACTTGTGATCTCTGTCTGTCAAATAAATAAATAAATAAATCTCTTTTTTTAAAGATTTTTTTATGTATTTGACAAAGAGTAAGCACATGCGCATCCGTGCCTTGTGTATGAGTGGGGGGAGGGACGGGGGAGAGACTCCTCAAGAAGATTCTCTGCTGAACACAGAGCCAGAACCAGTCTCCACCTTATGACCCATGAGGTCATGACCTGAGCCCCAACCAAGAGTGAGCCACTTAACAGGTTGAGCCAACCAGGTGCCCCATGACCTTGGTTTCTAATATCTTCCACCAATAAAAGGAACCAGAGCTTTTTGGAAAAATGGCTGATTCTAGGACTGGGGCAGGGAATATACAAGATAAGCCTGGAGCATTTTGTAGTACCAGGAAATAAGGAAATGATCAAAACAAAACAAAAACTTACATCGATGAGAATATGCCAAGGGAGCCGATGAAAGAGCTCTTCATAGCAAAAGCTAGAACAATTTGAGCTACAAAGTAAATAAATTAGTATTAGGTTATAACTCTGGTTATAAAATACATATCTGAGTCCATACTGATGCAAACAAATGATTGAATAAATAAGTGAATGGGGGAGAAGAAGCCAATTTCCGGTGCAGAAGAATTCCAAATAATTTATGTCGATACTACACCTTTAGGGAGGTGATGCATGGTAATGCAATTTCCATTCCTGAAGTGTTCACGGCACACAGTAACTTAATTCCAAAGACTACCATGCAGAAAGTGGGGGAAAGTAATCTTGCAGTGGAGAAACCTGACAAACAGTACCTGAGCCAGGTGATGAAGGTCAGTACTCACAGTGATGTCATGTTGATACTATACAGCCTTGATACAATGTGATGAAAATAGCACTTTCCCTCTGTGGTCTTCCTGTAAACCCATAACCCCATGCTAAACTAATCATAAGAAAAGCAGCAAGAAAAAAAAAAAAAAACTGAGGAGTATTTTACAAAATACCTGACTAGTATACCTCAAAACTATGGAGGTCATCAAAAACAAGAAAAGTCTGAGAAATTGTTTTAGCCAAGAGGAGTCTAAGGAGACATGATCACCAAATGTACCGTGGTGTCCTAAATGGGATCCTGGAACTGAAAAAAGGCATTGCGGAAAAACTAAGGAAATCTGTATAAAGTATGAGCTTTAGTTAATACTAGTATATTGGTTCCTTAATTGTAGCAAATGTGCCATGCCAACATGAGATGTCCATCACAGGACAAACTGGATGCAGGGTATGTGGGAACTCTACTATTGCCACAATTTTTCTAGAAATCGAAAACAGTTTAAAAAAAAAGAAAATTTATTTTTAAAAAGTCAAGCAATGCTAGACAATACCAAACAAAAACAAAACAGAAACCAAGCGAATTAACCTCTCTATTATCCAAAAGGAAAAAAAAAAAAAAAATAGAAGACTTAAGGGCAAGTTGTCAGTCCCATCAGAATCTAACCCCAGGCTAATTTAAACATCTCTGCCTCTCCTTTAAAGTGAAGAGACAGAAGGAATATTCAAATTGTCAATGAGAGTTATTAGTTATTATTGTAATCTAATACTAACTCTAACAAAAATTAAAAATCAAAAGATAATAGGGGATGTTGTTTGTTTACTGAAATAACTAATATGTCTTTTGTTTCATAAACTTTGTTACTGGCCAAACACAAAACAAAATAAGTCACCAGAGGCAAAGGGCTTTGTTAGCTGTATTTTAAAATACTGTCCCAGTGTCCAGGCGAGGAGGACATGATAGATACAGGGACATAACTCTCTGGAGAAGGTCTCCCCTCCAGGAGAGGGTGTTTTTAATGACCCTTCCAAAGGAGACTCCGAAAGTGGTGTGAAACAGTTTGCATATAAAACAAAATACAAACTAAAAGAAACCTTCAAGGGCCATTTTAATTCACTAAGGGGAGTAGCCTAAAGACACTAAAAAGGAAGGGGCTATAGAAGTAGGCAGTGGACCCAGGTGACCAGGGTCTGTCATCCAAGCACGGAGACGTCCAGTTCTCTCACTCCGGCTTACCCTTCCCGTATTTACATCTCTTCTGTGTGTGTGAATCCAGAACGACAGTATTTTAAAGATTTTATTTATATATTTATTTATTTGAGAGAGAGAAAAAGAGAGAGCATGCACAGGTGAAGGCACAGAGGAAAAGGGAGAAGCAGGCTCCCCCCTACTCACCAGGGAGCCCCACGTGGGGCTCAATCCCAGGACCCTGAGATCATGACCTAAGGCAACAGCAGATGCTTAAACAGCTGAGCCACCCAGATGCCCCTATCACTACATTTTTAAAAACATACTAATTTCATAATTTGTGGCTCCATTTACAAGAAAGTTTTCTAAGAGCCTTAATTTTGTTTTTTTAATTTTTTTAAGGATTTTATTTTTTAAGTAATCTCTACACACAGTCAGTGTGGGGCTCAAACTCACAACCCCAAGATCAAGAATTGCACACGCCACTCACAGAGCCAGCCGGGTGCACCCTTAATTTTGATTTTTTTTTTTTAAGACAGTTACCTAGCATCCCATCAGGGTTCCCTGACTGCTTTCCAACAAGCGAGAAGACTCTCCCAAGAGAAAAAATCGAACATGAGAATAATTTATTCAAAAGTGGGTGGGATTTTTCAAAAATTTGCTGTCTATAAAAATTTTCTTCCTCTTCTTACTAAATAGTAGAAAAAAGAAAGTTCTATCATTCAGCATTCAGTGATTCCCCAGATCTTATTTGCCACAGTAAAACTTGCCTTTCTTGTCCACTTAACACAGACCTATCTACATTTGTGGTAAATAGGAAAAACTTGTACTTGAGAGCAATTTCAGGGCTTACCCAGTTTCAGAATACGAACTTTTGCTTTACAGTTGAGCTTAGGAGGTTGCTCGGCCCTGGGAAAAAAGGACTGGACCTTAAATTAGCAAAACAACAGCAAACAAACCACAACTGTGAGTGAGGACAAGAGGCAGTTGGTGAGGACTCCACGTGTTGTGGAAAATGAAACTTATTCACTCAACGTGACAGCAGTTCTGTTATCACAATTATCCAAATCCCTACCCGGCTAAGAAACATCTCACTAAGGCAAAGTCAAGTCTGGCCTAAAGTCAACAAGCTACTCCCAAGATCCTGGACGTGTGCTCTGTGCAAGAGAGCCCCTGGGGCTCTCTGTGTGGCCAACGGTGCCGAAACTAGGACAGAGAAGAAAAATCACTATAGCTGGGACAGGTGTAACAGGTTTCTCCAGGAGCAACCACAGAAACAATCCTACAGAGTGAGTCACATTCCTTGGGACCATTTCTCCAGCTGTGTGTGTTTTTTTAATAGCTTACATTTCCTAACATGTTAAGGAGTTAACGAATTTGCTGGGCATTGAAGAGTGGCAGGGAGAGAACCCACTGCCAAAGTTCCCAAGAATGATGAATACCGGCTTCTTGAAAGCTGGGGTCAGATCAACCACGAGATTTTTTTTAAAAATCTGAGCTCTCACCATGTTGTCAAGCGCTTTCTGCAGTGAAACCAGGCTGAGAATTGAGTCTTCTTTAGAACTGAGCAAAGTGAACTTGTGGGCTTGGAACAGAAGCCCTAAGTTATTAACATTAGTCTGGATCAGCCACGTACAATGAGCCCGGCTAGAGGCATCCTGGCAGAGGACCAGGGTCTCCTCCTTAGGCGTTCCAAATTTGTTTGGGACCAGGAAAAACTGTGTGTCCTCCAGCCAGCCCCTTCCATCCCCCATTCCCAAATCCTAACCCTCCTTGTGAAACTTCATTAGCAGGATTTAAGAAGTCTACCACCCTTTATTGGGAGCAGACTGCTCTTTGCAATTGCTTTATACAAAATAAGGCCTCCATAAATGTTTGTTCTAACGGTCTGTCACATAATATCTGATCCTTACAGAGCCTCTTATCCTGCCTCCTCACTAGCCTGCAGGTGTGAAAATAAAACCTTCTCTTTGGAGGTGGAGGGTTCCTCCTGATAGTTCAAGGCTAGGTGATAGATAATGAAAAAAAAATCTTAACTTGGAACCAGAAATTTGCATCCGATTGGACTCTCACTGGGAGCACCTGCCTGGTGCTGGGGAGGCTTTTCAAATGGGGGAGAGGGAAATTTGGGGGGGCAGGACTCAGAGCTTGCACATTTGCAGGCGCCTCAGGCTAACTTTTGAAACCTTCCACTTTTTTTTCCATCCGGAACTTTGTCAACTTTTCCAGTTTGAGTTCTGAAAGAATGACAATAAACAAGGGTTAAAAAATTGTTCAATCGCTAGGAGAGCAAAGAGGACAAGCATTGCTTGAATTCAGAGTGCTCTGAATGTGTGTACCACTGCAGCCTGCGAACCTGTGTGGTTAATAGTGCCAAAACCGTGAAGCCACACAGAAGCTTGAAAATGATTAGAAGAGAATTATCTGAGCTCATGGAGATTTTGTAAGCCCCAAAGTTTTCCCTTCCAGAGAAGCATGAGCATGTGGTGGTTGAGAGCAGCTCACGGACTACCCCACTTCAAGTCCAGTCTGTGGCTTTTGGGCTATGTTGTGACATGTCACTTTGTCACTCTGGGCCACAGCTCCTCTGTATAGAATGAGAACAGTGATAGCACCTACCCCATAGGTTTGTTGAGAGGATTAGAGTATATATACTGAGCGCTTAAAACTATGCCTGCTGTTATTATTCCCAGCGCCTTAGCTTGTGAATTTTCAGCTACTTAAGCAGTCAGTCTGTGACGGGTACACATTCCACTTCATGCACGCATCCAAAACAGCCCAGGCCTGAGACTGATGCATACCAGGAACCAGATATCTGCATCCAGTGAATTGGCATGAAGCATATATCCTTCCCCAATTCCCTATTCAAAAGTATATGTGGTTACAAAGACTCATTTATAAAGTCCTGTCTGTTGTTTTGCCTTTTTAAATATTTTATTTTAAAAAAATGGGGTACCTGGGTGGCTCAGTCAGTTAAGCATCTGTCTCTTGATTTCAGCTCAGGTCATGATCTCAGGGTTGTGAGGTCAAGCCTCGTGACTGCCTGTGCACTCAGCTGGGAGTCTGCTTGAGATTCTCTCTCTCCCTCTGCCTCTGCCCCTCCCCCCATAAATAAATAAATCAATCTTAAAAAAAGAAAAGAAAAACCTGGAGATCTAAAAAATCTTTTGCTTTTACATATTGGTGATGATAAATGGCAAGTCAGAAATCGGTTTTGAAAACACAGTGGAAAATTTTAACAGTTACAATAAATCATGGAAGAAAATATGTTAATAAGGTAAATGTATATAGTTGAAATCTAAACAGAACATTGAGGTGAGAGGAGTTCATTCCAGATAAAATTCTCAGGACATTAATATTTGTACGTCCTATTCACTGCTAAAGGTCTTTGTTCTCCATAGTCAAGGTTAGGTAGGGGTAGAACTCAGCCTTCCTAATAGATACCATCCTCCTCATCCACTTCTCCTCTCCACACCTGGAATCACTTTCAATAGTATTCTGTTGTCCTGAAATCTCTTTAAAAGAATACATCTCAAATCTACTAAGCTGATCCATGACCAACACGGAGGCTAAAAGCTTCAGACCCCCATGCAGTCAAGAATCCACGTATAATTTTTGACTCCCTAAAAACTTAACTAGTAATAGCCTAGCGTTGACCAGAAGCTTTAGCAACAACATAAACAATTGATTAAACACATATTTTGTATGTTATATGTATTATATACTATATTGTTACAGTAAAGCAAGCTAGAGAAAAGAAAACCATAATGAAGAAAAACACATTTACAGTACTGCACTATATTTATCCAAAATATCTGGGTATAAGTGGACCCACACAGTTCAAACCCATGTTCAAGGGTCAACTGTACTTAGCTTATGAAATTAAAAATCCAAGATACCATACCATCATTTTAGCCTATTTCTAGCTACTATTTTTCCTGCCTGAACAAAGAAAAGATCAGGACATCATGTAACATCTCTTTAGAAACCTTACATTATTGGAGAATAAAAATGTGGACTTAATAATACCATACCTGCTGTTCCCTCTCCTGGGAGTTCTCTTGTCCCCTCCATTCATAAGCTTCTATCCCTCGTTTCAATCACATGTCTGCTCCAAGAGACTCTTCAATTGCTCACTCTTGCTTTTTGCCCAGTTTTCATTACCCATCTGTCTAGCTGTTGCCGGCCTATTTCCCTCATTGACGGTTGGCTGTACAAAGCACACCTTTGACTGGTTCATTGTCAGATCCCCAGCACGGAGAAGAGGACCCAACATAGAGCTGCTACTTGATAAATACACGTTGGTCACCTGCACTGATTCAACAGCGCTCTTCACTGGTAAAATCTTCTTTGTTCTATCATCATCAAATTAGTTAGGTGTTGTTAGAACTCTGCCTCCCTAATGTGTACTGTCTTCCTCATCTTATACCTTCTACACAGTTGGTGCTCAGCAAATGTTTTGTTTGTTTGTTGTTATTTTTTAGTAAGTAGGCTCCATCCCCAGGCTAGAGCCCAACAGGGCGCTGGAACTCAAGACCTTGAGACCAAGACCTGAGCTGAGATCAAGAGTCGGATGCTTAACAGACCGAGCCACCCAGGCGCTCCTCAGAAAATGTTTTATTAATGCGTTTTTCTTCATCAAAAAATACTCCTTCCGTTAAATATTATATAAAAAAGCAAGACATAATGATGTATACCTTTTTGATTACAAGACTATCAAATGTGCTTTTGAAAAAGACTATAAGGATGCCAGACAAAATGGTAATGGGGTTATGATAACTGGGTGATAGTCATTCTCTTTTTCCATATTGTTCTATTAGGTGTCATTACCTTTCGGAGAAGGGATGGGTAGGAAACATCCACTCTTGTCCTTTCTTTTCCCAAAACATAGCACAAAACTTTATGAGAAAGGGGTAATATCTTTTACTTATTACTAAAGATTATGAAACAAAATGAGAAAAAATTACTCTAAAGCTCTTGATTCTTATAGGCAAAGTGCTCTCAATAATATTGACAAGGTGTTTCATATAGATTTTTATTTTAGTTTTTTAAATGTATACCAGATATATCTGTGTGTATACATCTATGTATATGTGCCTGTTACACACACACACACACACACACACACACACACAAATTATACATAATATTATATACAGCTTTGGTTTTATTTGCATTTCTTTGATTGTTGGTGAGTGGACATATGTATAATATTCTTCTTCGTGAATTTCATTTGTGTGTGTATCTTCTCTATTCATGCTTTTTATCAATTTTACTTTTGGAGTGCAGAAACATGTTTACATATTTTGATACAGGAACTTATTCTAAGAATGTGCTATTATAGGGGTGCCCTATTATAGGGCTCCTGGGATGGAGCTCTCTGCTCCTCCGTGGGGAGCCTGCTTCTCCCTCTCCCATTCCCTCTGCTCTTTCCCTCTCTTGCTGTGTCTCTCTCTGTCAAATAAATAAATAAAATCTTAAAAAAAAACAATGTGCTATTACTCTTTAAAAAATATATATATATGTGTATATATATATATATAATAAATTCACTGAGTTCTATAATATAACCAGTACATTAAAGAAGTAATGAGGAGTATGGCTATAATTTAACCATTGATTCTGCCCTCAAAATGAGTGCAGTCTGCTTTGAGGAAAAAGGCAGAAAACACCAGAGAGAATACAGTAATATTCCATGGCACCACAGAATGGAAATCGCCACTGTTGGCCAGATCACACGCATGACAGTTTTAATGACCAGGGAGGAATGTGAGGTGTTGCATTTAGACAAAGCTCTATGAGAAGAGGGAGTCCTTGAGCTGGGACTTCAGGAACTGAGGCAATTTGTTCATGGTCGAATATGGACTGGATTGCAGTGGATTATACTCTGGGGAGTCAGATTCTAAGAAACGGGACAGTGAGAGATGACCTGATTGAAGCACAAGAACTGGTGGGGAGGAGCAGGGGCAACGTGGTTTCCTAGCCCAGGAATAAGGAGAGGCTTCTACCTGCTGAGCTGGGTGCTGACAAAGCCACGGGCACTTTTGTTGGAGAGGAGCAGGATGATAAAAGCGCTGCTCTGTAAAAGTTGACCTGACAGAAATAATTGACCCAAATCTTATAAACTTGGAGGACAGAAAGAAAACTTTAAAAGCAAGCTTCCTGTATGTACAAACCCATCGGTTTTTTTATTTTTTATTTTTTATTTTTTTTAAAGATTTTATTTATTTATTTGTCAGATAGAGAGCACAGGAGCGAGCACAGGCAGACAGAGTGGCAGGCAGAGGCAGAGGGAGAAGCAGGCTCCCTGCTGAGCAAGGAGCCCGACGCGGGACTCGATCCCAGGACGCTGGGATCATGACCTGAGCCGAAGGCAGCCACTTAACCAACTGAGCCACCCAGGCGTCCCCCCATCGGTTTTTTTAAATGGGGACAGTTTTCTTTTTTGAATTTATAATCATAGTCTGAATTTCTTTTTTAAAAAAGAAACTCTTTCGGGGCACCTGGGTGGCTCAGTGAGTTAAAGCCTCTGCCTTTGGCTTGGGTCATGATCCCAGGGAACCTGCTTCCCTCCCTCCTCTCTCTCTGCCTGCCTCTCTGCCTGCTTGTGATCTCTGTCTGTCAAATGAATAAATAAAATCTTAAAAAAAAAAAAAAAAAAACCTCTTTCCTCTGGTGTCCTCTCTCTTAATTTGTAAGTAAAGCTTTCTTTTCAAATTTTTAACCTACATCAGCCTGTGTGGTCCACCTGAAAAATGTATATACCCTCAAGAGGTGCCTGGTTGGTCAGTCTATAGAGCATGCAGCTTTTGATCTCAGGGTCGTGAGTCCAAGTACTATGCTGGGCATGGAGCCAAAAAAAAAAAAAAATTGAGTAAATGGTAACTTATCCTCACTAAAGTCAATGGTATTTTTTTTAAAGATTTATTTATTTATTTGTTTATTTGACAGACAGAAATCACAAGTAGGCAGAGATGCAGGCAGAGAGAGGGAGGAGGAAGCAGGCTCCTTGCTGAGCAGAGAGCCTGATGCAGGGCTCGATCCCAGGACCCTGAGATCATGACCTGAGCTTAAGGCAGAGGCTTTAACCCACTAAGCCACCCATGCACCCCAGTAAATGGTATATTTTTTTAAAATTCCAGTACACCTCCTTCCACTTTTCTCTCCTTGCTCATGGCAAATCCATGCGTACATATGCACACTTGTTATTATTTCACACAAATGGCAACACATTCTATATATACACATATCTCTGCTTTCTTTTCTCTTTTAACAATACTACCTGGAAATTCCTTCTAATAAATCAGCATGTCTCTACTTCATTCTTTTTTTTTTCTAATTCATTCTTTTTTAGTGCTGTATATTATTCCATCCAATGCTGTAATTTTTTAAGCATTATCCTACTAATCTTTTAACTGCAAGCAGTGCTACAATAACAAGTTTTACACACGTTTCTCATATACTAATGAACTTTATGAAATGAATAAATCATATATTTTTTATTTTAATGGGCATTGCTAGATTGTTTTCCAAAAAGGCTGTGGCACTCTTTACATATAGACAGACCCCCTTCTCTCCATTCCCACCGGTGATGACTATTACTGTTCACTTAAACTTGTCAGCTTAGTTCATGGACATCGATTTTCCTGGCTACTCTTAAATTTGAGCCTGCTTTCAAAAGTCCTTGGCCATTTAGAGTTACTTTTCTATAGATTTTCTACTTATATTCTTTGCTCATTACTATTTATATCCTGTGCTCCAGGCGCCTGGGTGGCTCAGTGGGTTAAGCATCTGCAATGGGCTCAGGTCGTGATCCCAGGGTCCTGGGATTAAGCCCCACATCGGGCTCTCTGCTCAGCTGGGAGCCTGCTTCCTCCTCTCTCTCTCTCTGCCTGCCTCTCTGCCTACCTGTGATCTCTGTCTGTCAAATAAATAAATAAAATCTTTATACCTTTGCTCATCATTTCCTTCTTGTAATCCAGTCTACTGGGTTTTTAAAATATTTGTAAATCTCTTTTATTACAAAATATAACACAAGCATCTAAAATATAAATGTACAACTTAACCATTTTATATAATGTAAACAAAACATTGCATCCCATGCCCGAAGCTCTTTGTCTGTCTTCCTCTTCTCAATCACAAATTCTTCCCCCCCAAACAAATAACCAATATTTTGACTTACTAGTCATTACTTCCCAGCTTTTCCTTATAATTTTAGCACCCAATTATTCAACCTAAATATTCCATATATGTAAATATAACTAACGTATTTAATTATGACTATTTTGAAACTTTATATAAATGAAATGTTCGCTTGTCCCTGATCTCTTTCACTCAACGTTATATTTGCCGGGCTCCTTCCAGTTGTTGCACACGTCCCTATTCATTTCAGCTACTATAACATATTTCTTTTAATGAATATGCCACAATTAATTGATCCATTCTACTGTTGAAGAAGTCCAGTTTAAAGCTATTATAAAAGTAAAGGTGCAATGAAAATACACACATCAACTGGGAAAACGTTCACTCAATTCTTTTGATTACATGTCTAATGGTGGAATTGCTGGGTCATAGAGAAAGTACATCCTTAAGTGTAATAATTCCTGCCAAGGAGTCTTCCAAAGTGGTTCTCAACAGAGCACACCCTTAGCTTGTGCTTGTGTTGGTTCATCCCCACCCAAACTCAGCATTGTCAGGCTCCCATCTGCCCACCCCTCTTGGGTGTGTAGAGGCAATCTCATCACTGTGGTTTTAATTCACAAGTACCTTTCCACATAGGACCTGGATGCTCTCTTTCATGAAATGCTTTTTCAACTGCTCTTGCCCATTTTCATGCTAGCTGTCTTCCTGATTTTGTTAATTTGTTTTCCTTTATACATTCTTGACATGAGTGCTTTGTCAAATGAGAAATTCACTTTAAAATCAGCTTTTTTTAGGGGTCCCTGGGTGGCTCAGTGGGTTGAGCCTCTGCCTTCGGCTCAGGTCTTGATCTCAGGGTCCTGGGATCGAGCCCTGCATTGGGCTCTCTGCTCAGCAGGGAGCCTGCTTCCCCCTCCCTCTCTACCTGCCTCTCTGCCTACTTGTGATCTCTCTCTCTTAAAAATAAATAAATAAATAAAATCGGCTTTTTTTAGATAGCAATATAGTACAATTTTAATTGGAAATTAAATTTTGTTAGTTGGAACACCAAAATAAACAACCAAATGGGTAAGAAATAAAAATCTAGAAAATAAAAGTGTTCAAATACTAGAAGATAATTAGGTAGATTCCTTTATAACCTGCACATAGAGACAACCTTTCAATGATTCAGAATCCAAAAGCAATAATAAGAAAGAGTCATAAATTTCATTTCATAAAAAAAATTGAACTTTTCTGTAATGACAATGACAACAACAAAACCTCATGAGGAAATTCAAAAGACAGGTGACAATCTGGGACATAGTATTTGCAGATTCTATCACAGATCAAGAACTCATGTCTCTGATTTATGAAGCATTTTAAGTATTGAGAAAAAAAATTAATAAAACTTTTTTTTTAAGATTTTATTTATTTATTTGTCAGAGAGAGTGAGCACAGGCAGACAGAGTGGCAGGTAGAGGCAGAGAGCGAAGCAGGCTCCCTGCCGAGCAAGGAGCCCGATGCGGGACTCGATCCCAGGATGCTGGGATCATGACCTGAGCCGAAGGCAGCCACTTAACCAACTGAGCCACCCAGGCATCCCAACAAAACTTTTTTGAAACAAAGACATCAATAGCAGTTTAAAGAAAAAAATAAGTAGATGGTAGTTAAAAATATTAAAAGATGCTCAACTAAGTAAAATGTATCCTGAGACAACATGTCTAACTTATCAGATGGCTAAAATTTTAAAAATTGGCAACATATTCTCCTGGTGAGCCTATGGGAAGATAGGCCTGCTATTAAATGGAGGGCAGGGGCACAAAATGATACAAAAACCCTATGAAAGGGAATTTTGCAACATCTGGCAAAACTATATACTCTTTAGTCAGCAATTCTGCTTCTATAAATTCACCCTGGAAGATAACATCCAAATATAAAACAAGATGCCCAAGGTCACCCATCATATTATATTTAGTGCACAGTAATAGAAACTAAATGACCATCCTTAGAAGAGTGGATGAAAATTATAGTGCATTCACATGATGAAATTCTACACAGCCTATAAAGGAATGTGGAAGATCTCTATGAACAAATATGGAGCAATTTTAGGACATACTTTCAAATAGAAAGGGCAAGGTATAAAAAATGCATATAATAGGGTACTTTTTTTTAAGATTTTATTTATTTATTTGACAGACAGAGATCACAAGCAGGCAGAGAGGCAGGCAGAGAGAGAGAGGAGGAAACAGGTTCCTTACTGAGCAGAGAGCCCAATGCGGGACTCGATCCCAGGACCCTGGGATCACGACCTGAGCCAAAGGCAGAGGCTTTAACCCACTGAGCCACCCAGGCGCCCAGGGTACATTTTTATGGGAAAGAATGGGAAATAAGACTACATATAAGTATAGGCTTATTTTCTTTAAAAACAAAACACAGGAAAGATAAAGCAAAAATAAGGATAATTTTCTACAGTAGGCAGATAAGAGAGAAATAGAGGCAACAGGGATAGAAGTAAGGTTCCTCTGAAGACATGTCTTTATATTTAAACAAAAATTAAATTACAAAAAAAAGGATTAAAACAAAACCCTAAAATTAAATACAAATGGAAACACATCAATCATGTTGTGTATCAAATTGATTACATAGGGGCGCCTGGGTGGCTCAGTGGATTAAAGCCTCTGCCTTCAGCTCAGGTCATGATCCCAGGGTCCTGGGATCGAGCCCCACATCGGGCTCTCTGCTCAGCAGGGAGCCTGCTTCCTCCTCTCTCTCTCTGCCTGCCTCTCTGCCTGCTTGTGATCTCTGTCTGTCAAATAAATAAATAAAATCTTTAAAAAAAAATTGATCACATAATCACACAGATAAAAGATTAATTCAAATAACTTTTGATCACAGTACTCTGACTATATACTTTTAATGAAATACATATATTCAGGACAACAATTTGCAAAAAAAAAATATTTAACCTAACCTAGTAGGTTTGTTGTTGGCAGGGGAACAAGTATTGTAATTCTGAAAGTATTTTCTACATATCGAAGGACAGAGCAAATGAATGGAATACCTACTGTTATTGGGAGTTTCACTGTGGGAGAGGGAGAGGTACCAGTATTTAGTGGGCGAAACTCTGTGATATTAGAGAAAACCACTATGTGGTGTATGAGTGTATGTGTGTGTGTGTACACACACACATACACACACACACATATATATAATATTTCCAGCTCTGGCCCTTGAAACAGCCTAGAAACAGTGATGCCTCTTTAGCAATAAGTATACCCAGTACCCAGATCTTTGTTTCTTTTTTTTTTTAAGATTTATTTATTTGTTTGTTTATCAGAGAGAGAGAGAGAGCGCACAACCACGGGGGAGCAGCAGAGGGAGAGGAAGAAGCAGGCTCCCCTCCGAGCAAGGACCTGAATGCGGGACCGATCCCAGGACCCTGGAATCATGAGCTGAGCCGAAGGCAGATACTTAACAGACTGAGCCATCCAGGCATCCCCAGAGCTTTGTTTCTATATACATGTCCCCTCTAAAAGAAAACAGGGCTCCTTGAAGAAATGGCTTGTTCCAGATCTGGGCAGAGAAACTATGTGAGCCTGGAGCACCAGACTGCATCAGACAACAAGACTCAAACATGAAAAGGGCATGTCAATAGACAGAGGGATCTAGCTCAAAGGAGTTCTCACTGCACAAACTTGGGAGTACTTGAACATCAGAAAATAATGATCGTGATGGATTATAACATGCTGAATTTAAGCAGAAAATCCATAGATTATAGTAATCATAGGGATACTCCGAAGGAAATGAAAGGGAAAGAGAGAGAGCTCTTCTGTGTAGAAGTATTCTGTTAACAACTGTAGGAGTAATGACAATTAGAAAATCAACATTTGCACCACCCATTATAATCACTGATTCAGGCAATGATTATTAATGGATGCAAAAACGACCAGGTCAGTGTTACAGGCCTATAGGTTATTCCAAAGCCTAAAAGGCCCCTACAGATTATCTTTATGATAGGGGGACTGGCAGTGACAACTTTAAGGGAACAAACTCAGCCTTAGCAGGAGAGGGTGACATGGGTGTCACCTGGTGTGGTATATCTATCAAGAATTCTTGCCAGAACTGTTTAACCCTGAATTTAGTCATGAAGGAGCAATCAAACAAATTAAAAATCCAGAATATGGGATATTCTACAGGATAACCAGTCTAGGCTCTTCAAAAAAATTCAACATAACAAAAACCCAAAAGAGAGTAAACTATCCTAATTAAAAGATACTTGTGTATGTCACATTATTTGAGAATGTTAGAAACTGTATTAGAGATGAGAAAGCAAATAAGGTAGGTAAAGAAATTAAGCATAGAAGCAAGTGGTTTGAGACATGGTCAGAATTCATAAGATGTTTTAAGTATAGTCCAACCAGATAAAATAAAACCTAAATGTGCCAAACATAGAAAGAAAGATATGGAAAAATCCAGAAGGTACTAGATATTCATGCTCCATAAAACATACAGATGTATATTGGCATTCCATATTCATGAAGTCTTAAAATCAGCTACTCATTGATGATATTCACCTTGTAACCCCTCATCAGGTAAATTGGCAAGCCTTAGTTAGCGCTAGCTATGTGTGTGTCTCCCACAGAGCAAGTGTGTGTCTAGGTCCCCAAAATCTCCCACTGCTGGGCTCACTGGCTCAGACTCCTTCTCTGGCCCATAGAATCACAGCATCAGCCAGGAAGGCAAAGCCACAGAGAGAGGATTATGTGTGTTCTGTGTCCCCTTGCTGTTGAGATATATATATATACATATGTATTTTTTAAGGTTTTATTTATTTCTTTATTTATTTGTCAGAGAGAGAGAGAGAGCATGCACAACCAGGGGGACCAAGCAGGAGAATCAGCAGGCAGAGGGAGAAGCAGACAGCAGACTCCCCGCTGAGCAGAAAGCCCAATGTGGGGCTCGATCCCAGGACCCTGAGACCATGACCTGAGCCCAAGGCAGAGGTTTAACCCACCGACCACCCAGATGCCCCTCTCAAAACTAATTTTTTAAAAACTGTCATAAATTAAGCTCAAGGTTTATTCCTGTATTTCCAGCATTCAATCCATTGGTTCGGTCCAGTTAGGTGGACAGCACGCATTTCTCTCGCTTCCTCCTTTCTTGTCCCTCATGGAAAGTGAAAGTAAGGCAATGTTTGTCGTTGAGATTAATCTGAATATAGTTTTTATGTATAAATTCATAGCTTTGGTTTCTTACTAATTCTTCATCAGAAATTTCCTATAGTTTGGGATAAAAACTTATTTCTTTGCCAAAGTTAAACTTTAATATTTTGAGGTTACTTGGTCATCATCATGTCTATTGAAATGATTGTTTTCTTTACAAAAGCATCACATCTTGAACTCCTTCACTGAATATGGCTAGCTGACTTTCAGTTAGTAAATGTGAAGTGAAAAATGTGTCTACAGACTACTTGCAGTGTTCATGCAACACCCATAGAGACCAGAGCACTGTCCAAATTCTTTTATTTTATTGCAATATTGTTGCATTAACTACAGTATCAATAAATTAAAACTTTAAAAACTAGGAACTTAGTATATAGTCCGGAGACTTGGTTGGTACGGTGGTAGTTACGGGTAAGGAACACCTGATAAGTGTCCTACTGTAAGATTCACCATACACCTCCAGGCAAACCAAGCCAAAGGTTGTTAAACACCCGCAGAAGGACATTGTATGAAAATGCAATGCTAACAGCTCAGGGCACAGCCTTTGTTTCACCCCAGCTGTACCTCACCTCAGAAACCTACAGAAGAATCAGATAGCCATGGAAATGAGATCAAGTGCACAATAGCTGTGAAGATAAGAAAAGTTCACAGGAGGCAGACATCAGAGAGAAGAAGTGGTGATTCTTCTCCTGGCATTTTCCAGCTTTGGAGAAACACAAGAGATGACTATAGGGGAGGATGCTTATGGGTTAAAACGGAAATTCACTATAGGAAGACAGTTTTTACTAACCTCAAGTAATTCAGGAGATGCTTTTCAAGTTTTCATCTGGTTTAAATTTAATGACTTTAATTATTTTTTAAAAAGGTGCTACTTGCAAGGGCTCCTGGGTGGCTCAGCCCCTTAAGCATCTGACTCTTGATTTCAGCTGTCGGGACTGAGCCTCAGGGTGGTGGGATTTGAGCCCCATGTCGGGCTTTGCTCTGCACTCTGCAGAGTCTGCTTGAGATTCTCTCTTCTCCTGCCTCTCCTCCTCCCCTCACGCGTGCACATGCATTCTCTCTGCACATGCACTCTCTCTCTAATAAACAGAACAAAAGTCAAACGAAAGAGCAAGATAAGCTGTGAAAAGTCGGTTTCTTTTCTTCTTCCACCTGCCCAACTACACAGTTCTTCCCAGGGAAGTGCCTGCATCTAAGTGGTAGAAAGATGAAAGTATGCATATATTTTTGTGAGTCCTTTCCGAAGTTGAAGAAATTGTCCATATAAATCCTGCGCTCTTCTCCCTAAGACTCCCTCACCCTCCCTAGGACTCTCCTGAAGGCCACTTCTTCCTCCCCTTCCACTCTCCTGACACCTGCTCTAGACAGTGTGTCTTACCGGAAGGGAAGTGCTTCCCACTCTCCAGTGTACTAGAGCTAAAAATAAGGTTGAGGCAGTGTGCCTGGGGGGCTCAGTTGATTAAACATCTGCCTTCTGCCTTTGGCTCAGGTCATGATCCCAGCCAGGGTCCTGGAATTGAGCCCCACATTGGGCTCCCTGCTCAGCCAGAAGTCTGCTTCTCCCTTTTCTTCTGCCCATGCTCAGGTGCGCGCTCTCTCTCTCGCTCACTCTCTCTCCCAGAAAATAAATAAAATATTTTTTAAAAAATGTTGAGGCCCGCTGAGTTAAATTCATGAAGGTACCATTGTTTGCTGAAGAAAGGAAGATGTTAGGAATAATGTACACAATACCTAATGACATACAAAATTACTCATTTCTTCACCTGAGCCCAAACCAACTTGTTCATGTAAAGAGAATAAGACTGAAAACTGTAACCTCTATAAAAAGGCCTGGAAGAGGTGAGGACAGTTACTGTCTTGTTAAGAGAGAGACTCCTGGGGTGTCTGGGTGGCTCAGTGGGTTAAAGCCTCTGCCTTCAGCTCAGGTCATGATCTCAGGGTCCTGGGATCGAGCCCTGCATCAGGCTCTCTGCTCAGTAGGGAGCCTGCTTCCCCCTCTCTGTCTCTGCCTGCCTCTCTGTCTACTTGTGATCTCTGTCAAATAAATAAATAAAATCTTAAAAAAAAAAAAGTTAAAAAAAAAAAGAGGGAAAGACTCCTGAACCCCTTAAGCCATAAAAAGCAAATATTCGTGATATTTTCCCAATTCCTTATTCAGTATGCATTTGCTGTTGCCATTCACAAATGTTAGTTGGACGTTGCTAATCCATATCTACGTTTTAAAATTGCAACCCAATCAAGTGGAGGTCAAGCAGCATGGGTGATTAAAGAATTCACCAGAGGCAGAATAAAGGAGATAGTTTATTGAATGTCCTGCAAGGGAGTTGCAGGAAGGGCAGCAAAGGAGAGACTGTCTGCCATGAGGCAGTGGTAGGGGGCTGCAGTTAAAGGGGAAGTAAAAGGGTATGGGAACATATGGAATTTTCCTTTTTTGGTAACTGTGCCTGGCTGTAAAGTAACCCATTGGCCAGCTAGGGTTTGTGGCTGTTTTGATGTGGATCACCTAAGGGGTCTGTTTGCATTCCACCCAGGGTCACTGGGGCCTTCCACCTTAGTCAGGTGTCCGTTGCTCAGGTGCTGGTTGCCTAAAACCAGCCTCTGTGTTAACAAGTTGCAAACATCTTGTTATTGAAACATCTTTGTTACAGATGGATAATCAAAACTGTCTACCTCTTTCTGCCATCTTCCAGGGCCACCATAATGGTGTGCATAAATGTCCTGGCTGATGCTCTAAGGAGCATAAAGAATGCCAAAAAATTCTTATGAGGTCGTGCTCCAAAGTCACCCTCCAGAGTCCAGCTGTGATGATGAAGCATGGTTACATGGACGAATTTGAATCCACTGATGATCACAGAGCTGGAAAAATTGTTGTGAACATCATAGGCAGGTTAAATAAGTGTGGAATGATCAGCCCCAGGTTTGATGTACAACGGAAAATTCTAGAAAAATGGCAGAATAACCTGTTTCTGTCCCATTACTTTGGTTTTAGGTATTGACCATCTCAACTAATATCATGGACTGTGAAGAGTACAAAAATACACAGGAGGGAAAATCTTGGGATTCTTTTTCTAAGGATCTGAAAAGACACATGTGAAAATAAAATGCCTCAATGGAAAACAAACAAAATTGTTCAGTATAAACAATGCCTCCCACACTGATCACCACACTTGCTCACAGAACATCTTCTACATAACTGCCTATGCAAAGAGCAGTCAACCAAGTTGCCATATTCCAGGCACTTGGGAAAAATGTCTTGAGGAATATAGAAATTAATATTTTCCAAGGCTCATACTTCCCTTGATATTAAAAACCTTCAATATTTCTTTTTTTTTTTTAAAGATTTTATTTACTTATTTGACAGAGAGAGCCACAACAAGAGAGGGAACACAAGTAGGGGAAGAGGGAGGAGAAGAAGGATTCCCACTGAGCAGGGCTTGATCCCAGGACTCTGGTATCAGGACCTGAGCTGAAGGCAGACGTTTAACAACTGAGACACCCAGGCTTCCAAAAAACCTTCAGTATTTCCAGGATATGATATCTCATCTCTTCTTCATCTATTTTACCCCTGAATTCCATTGTCTTGTTAAACTATGATGCCCAGTGGATCTTTGTTAGTGCTGCATGATCCAATAAGATAGACACTAGCTTATCTTATAGGTGGCTACTTAAATTTAAACTAATTAAAGTTATTTATTATTAAATAATAAATAATTAAAATCAATTATTGGCTATTTAAATTTTAAATTGATTAAAATTTCACAAAATTTAAAATTCCTCTCCTCAATCACATTGGTCAGATTAAAAGTGCCCAAGAGTCATGTGTACCTAGTGTCTGTATACTCCACAACACAGATGTCCATCATCGCAGAAAGTTCTATGAAACGGTACTACTTGAAAGGCACTCTCTATTTTTCTTACTTCTTTTTTTTTTAATCAGGAAGTTACATTTTAGCATAAATTAAGTGAATTTTCAAAAAACTAGAGGTTACCAGCGAGTCTGAAACACATATTCAATCCCAAAATCTAAAGGAACATAATTCCAGATATCTGTTACCAGAGCAAATGAAAACAATAAGCCAACACAGGACTTACATATACTTTTCTGCTGATTGAACACCAAGTCATTTTTTAAGATTCAGGTATCCTAGGTACGCCTGGCTGGCTCAGTCGGTAGAGCATGCAACTCTTGAGCTCAGGGCTGTGAGCTCAAACCACACACTGGATGTAGAGATTACTTAAAAATAAAGTCTTTAAAAAAAATTTTTTTTCATCTGCCCTAGTAAAGCTTTCTTGACTCAGTCCAATCCCCCCAGGATCTTCAAGGAAATAACCACTATCTCTCTCACTGATTTCTGTATATGGGCCCAGCAAGGCTCCCAAATCTAAAAAAGAAAGATTTATTCTACATAACTGTCTCTACCTCTGTCTCTAAGAGTTTTAAGAACAGGCACCTGATCCCATGGGTCATTATAACCCCAGCCCACATTACCTAGTAGGGGCATAATAAAAAAATAAACCAAAAAATTGATAACATCAGGGACACCTTGGTGGCAAGTTGGTTAATCATCTGACTCTTGGTTTCAGCTCAGGTCATGATCTCAGAGTCATGAGATGGAGCCTCGTGTGGGGCTCCACACTCGGCATGGAGTCTGCTTCAGATTCTCTCTCCCTCTCCCTCTGCCCTTCCTTCTCTTGCTCTCTTCCTCTCTCTAAAGTAAATAAATAAACATTTTCCTAAAATTAATAGTAAATACATTAATGTAATGTATAAACTGACTACATCAGTTACTGAGCATCTGCGTGTGTCAGGACAGGAGCAGTGCTAGATTCCTGAGCTCTGGCTTGATTACAACAGTCCAGTTCCACCCTCCACAAGCTCATAATCAGGCATTGATTTCCTTAAAACAGATTTAAAATGTTATACGAACTCATTTAGTCTGGCTCTGCTCTGCCAGAGGAAGAAAGTGTTCCACTCCAGGCTCCGTGCTTGGCAGAGAGCCTCTTCTCCCGCTCCCTCTGTGGGGTCTCTCTCTCTACTCCCCTCAAATAAATAAATCTTAAAAAAAATTGATAAAGAAGAACAGTCTTCGCTCTCTGAAAGGAAATTATTTTCCTGGGTTTTTTTCAACCTTTTCTCTTTTTCAACAATTTGCAAGAGGAATGGAAAATTCAATATATAAAAGTTTTAGGAGTGTTGAAGTAAGTAGCCATCGGACATGATTAACAGTAAAGTTGGTGGGGCTGGGGAGGTCTTGGCATCATCTGGGACATGCTTCTTACACTTGAAGTTTCAAGCAAGCCCCCTGAGGAGCTTGGGGAAAGGCCACTGTGATCCAGTAGGGCCCAGATGGGGCCTGTGACAAACTGCCTGTTGATGTTGCTGCTGCTGGTTCTCAAGCCACGGATCGAGGCAAAGAGGAATTTTCAAACCATAGACTACCACCTTCATCCGCAGAATGGGACTTGCTTTCCCTATCCACTGTCCACTGTCTGCCCCTGGGAACCCATGCCAGCTCACTGGTTGCTCCCCCCCAGGTACAAAGCTGAACGTGCCTTGCCACACACGTGTGCTCACACTCACATGCACACACATCTACACACATTTTCCTTTTGCTGTGCTCCTTGCCTAGTGTGCCCTCAACATGAATCTGTGTCAGGTACCAGTGCTGGAATGACAACTGTCTGTCAAAGAGACCCACCACAAAGAGCCCACTGTCTAGCAAGAAATCCAGTGTTTAAATGGTCAATTATAATACACTGTGCTAAGTAAATGCAAGTGATAAGCAGGGGTGCTAGAGGAATATGTAAAAAACAAAAAAACAAAAACAAAAAACCAAACAAACAAACAAAAGTCCCTTATATTTAAGAGACAGACTGTTAATCTATGCTGGACATCACTGGCACTATTCATAGTTTACTAATAGCTGGGTAATCAGCACACTAGAATTATTTTTCATTGCCTTAGTCCTGTGTATATAGTGAATGTTACACAGTATGCCATGCAGGTCTGTTTTAATTGAATTTAATAAAGATATGAATACTTTGTTTGGCTGGCATATATTAAATTATTATATAAAGGGGAACAATGTCCCTTCTCAAGTCACAGGTGGTCAGAGGGGTCCCCAGAGAAGTTGTCATCAAAGCTGAGACTTCATTAGTTGGGGAGCTCCCTGACCTTGGCCACTGGAGGAAGAGCACTGCAAGGAAAAGAATCAGCTGCTTTAAGGTCTGGAGTCAGACAAGGGGTGACTTGCAGGAACACATGTGTTTCAGCACTACTTGGGACATATAGCCTGAGGGGAGGGTGAGTCAGTAGCCAGGACTCAAAGCAGAGAAGACAAAACCTCAGGTCTTATCCCAACGGTCCCACATTCTTACTGATCAGCTCAGTTTATAGTTATTTCTTCTTCCACTAAATTCTATCACATTGATGAACTTTACTGCTCATCATATGTTACCTTGACTCAAGGACTTATGCTAATATCTCCTTTAGATGAAAACCCCTTAGAGAAAAGGACAGCTGGATCTTTCCTTGTAACATTGTCACACTGTCTTTCATGGATATGGTGCTCAGTTAATATTTCTTGAACGAATCAGTAAGACTATTACAGATGCAGTATTTTCACAATTGAACCAGGCCATGTTCACAATATTCACCTGTTGCTCTGAGCATCTGAAATCAGACTAAGTTGATCTTGTCTTTTATTCTTTAAAACATCTCACGCTTATTTCCAATGCTCAGCACAGCCTAAACATGTACTGACTGATTGATTTTCTCAAATCCTTTCTGTGTTTTCAGCAATACTGCATTAAGCAGTAGGTCTTTCAAGTGCATAGTTACTTCTATTCTGACAGGTGGTCTGGATGAGTTCTACCAGAGCATTCTGGGCAGGTTCCTATCCTTCCAGGTCGCAATGTTGTCCATGTTGCATCTTCTAGCCTGGGCGTCACCCAAAAGGATAAGAGCACCTGGGGAGCCCAGAGAAGGTTACACATTCCCGTTGCTCCCTTTCCCTCTCCTGCAGGCTTGCCTTAGCCTCTCTTCTTCATACCTGTTCCGTGAAAGGGCAGCAGAATTTATCTGCCCACCTTCCTTGTCCTGTTCCCCCCAGCTGTGACCCCAGATGATCTGTCTCTGGATTGGTCCACCCCCAGCTCCTGGTAGAACCAGCTTCCCAGGGACTGTGTAAAGGAGTCTCAAAACCCTGCACCAGGGTCTTATTGTTCACAAATGTTCTAAGAAAAGAATATTTTGAAGTCAAATGTGTTGTGCTGTTTTTTATAAGTAGTGCTTACTATGTGCCATATACTGTTTTAAGCACTCTGTAATAGTAACTAATTTAACTTTCTGTAAAGAAGATGCTGTTTGGGGTGCCTAGGTGACTCAGTCAGTTAAAGGTCCTCTTGAGTTCTGCTTAGGTCATGATCTCAGAGTTATGGGATGGAGCTGCACGTTGGGCTCTGCACTCAGTAGGGAGCCTGCTTGAGATTCTGTCTCTCCCTCTCCCTCTGCCCCTCCACACCCTGCGTACTCTCTCACATGTACATGCACATACACACACACTCTCTTTCTCTCCAAAATAAAGAAATAAATCTTTTTTTTTTTTTAATCTTACACTCCTTTCCTTTTTACAGGGAAGGAAATAAAGTCACAGAGCTGGATCTATTTTTGAACCATACTGCCTCTTGCTTTTGCTTACAAAGTATTTCTTTTTTCAAATCAATGGCTTTTATAAACATTCATTTCTTCTCTTTTTTTAAATTTTGAGAAATCCAATTTTTTAAATTTATTTTTTATTTTTTAAAGAATTTTTATTTATTTATTTGACAGAGAGAGAGAGAGCACAAGCAGGCAGAGTAGCTGGTAGAGGGAGAGGGAGAAGCAGGCTCCCTGCTGAGCAAGGAGCCAGATGTGGGGCTTAATCCCAGGACCCTGGAAACATGACATGAGCTGAAGACAGTTGCTTAACCAACTGAGCCAGCTAGATGACCATCTTCTCTTTTCTAAAATCCTGCCACAAAGACAGTAGAGAAAATATATCTACCCAAAATAATAAAAAGAATGAAGAGGAGACAAGAAATTTCAGACAAGAAATGTCAGAAAATTGTGCAGATACGATGTGGGAGAAGGTAACTGACTTAGCAGGCCAGTTCATCCCAGGGAACTTCTCACAGAAGGCAAGGAGATGGTGCTGTTCAAAACAGGAAACTGTGTGAAATTCTGGACACAGAAGACCCAGACCCTAAGTCTGCCTCACATTATCCCAGGGCAGAGGTAGCTCCTTCCCACCCTCCCCTCCAAGACCAGAGCCAGGAACAAGCTGGAAGGGGATGTTCCCACATGTCGTGTCTGGTGCAGGTCCACCTGTGGGCCTTTGTGTTCTAGCCCTCTGCTGTTTCTCCTCTTATCTATGCTTAGGGCCACCTCTCCCTCCATGCCCTCATCAATGAGAGATTAGATTATTATTATTCTCTGATGAAGTCCAAGAGAAAATATATCCAGATGGTGACATTTGGGAGTACACCAAGGAAATGATTGTCCCTAGGGAGCCTGCGTAGCTCAGTCATTAAATGTCTGCCTTCAGCTCAGCTCATGATTCCAGGGTCGTGGGATCAAGCCCTGCATCAGGCTACCTGTTCAGCAGGAAGCCTGCTCTCCCTCTCCCACTCTTCCTGCTTGTGACAAAGAGAGCTCTGTTGAATAAATAAATAAAATCTTTTTTTAAAAAAAGAAAGAAAAAGAAATGATTGTCCCCTATTTCTTTATAGTGAGGCTCATCAGGCAACAAGCCCCTACAATATGGCAGGACTTCCCACCAGTTCTTAGGTATGAAGGGACAGCTGAAGATCACCATGCCTTTGAAGAAATCCTTGTATACAAAAATGACAATAGCAGTTAGAAATCTGAAAGAAAACAGATGGCACAACCAAATCTGGAAATTTAAGGATAACTTAAAGAAGAGACAGTTGGCAAAAATAAACAGGGCTCAGGGTGAGTAAGTAGGAAGGAGGAGCTGCCAAAATCTGGAGAATGTAGTTGTATGGAGAGTCTAATCACCCAGAACTGTGGCTTTTGGTAGGAAAATCTTGGTGGTGGGTTGTCTGTGGGAGCCAAAATCTTAAATTCATTCTCTTCTGTCCAGCTTTCCCACAGGCCCAGCCCACACAGAATCCAAAGGGCACAGGAGCCTGCTGTTGATATAGCTTCCTTGACAAAAAGCAGAGAGATGAATCTGAGTGACTTTGAGTATAGATTGGTGGGGCCAAGGGAAAATATTTATCACCAAGACTGAAACAAACAGAAGAGAGAAAGGAGAATAGAAAAGAAGCAAAGATAATGCAGAGAATAGAAGTCATAATAACCTCAAAGAAAGAAGAGAATATATACATATACATAAAATTTTTTTAAAGATTTATTTACTTATTTCAGAGAGAAAAAGTGCATGAGCAGGGGGAGGGGCAGAAGGAGAAGGGAAGCAGACTCCCTGCTGATCATGGAGCCAGATGGATGTGAGGCTCAATTCCACAAGTCTAAGATCATGTCCCAAACCAAAACCAAGTGTCAGGCATGCAATCAACTAAGCTATCCAGGTGCCCCAAGATTATAGATTAAGAAGATGATATACATATATTTTTTATTTTTTAAAGATTTTATTTATTTATTTGACAGATAGAGAGATCACAAGTAGGCAGAGAGGCAGGCGGGGGGTGCGGGGGAGCAGGCTCTCCCGATGCAGGGCTCCATCCCAGGACCCTGGGATCATGACCTGAGCTGAAGGCAGAGGCTTAACCCACTGAGCCACCCAGGCGCCCCAAGAAGATATATATTTTAAAAAATTAAAGAAGAGACCATGGATAGCACAATATCAGAACTGAAAATTTAAATATCCAATGGAATATTGGAAGTTAAAATCCAATAAATATCCAGAAAGTAGAATAAGAATGTAAATATATAGAAAGTAGGAAATAAATAAGATAATTAGTGGATCAATTCAGACATTATAACATCTGATAAGTAGTACTCTGGGAAAAAAACAAACAAACAAAAAAAAACAGAGAAAGATGGGGGGGTGATCAAAAAAATAATGCCAGAATAATTTCTCCAATGAGTTAGTGGCTTGAAAGGACCCAACACATACCCACCACAATTAAATTTTTAAATTCATGCAAAGGCATATCATTGAAAATTTTGTTCCTTACATGTAAAGGGAAGATAAGTAAAGCAGGTAACAATCCAAGGAAAAAGCATTCAAGTGTCATCAGATTCTCAACTACAAAGCTGGGTATTACACAACTTCAAAATTCCAGTGGAACTCTACACCCAGTCAAATTATAAGTCAAATATGAAGATAGTATAAAAACCTTTTCAGACATGCAAAGACCAAAAAAATAGAGCTCTCAGAAAACCTAGATGACTTTGAGTCTGATGATGGCTCTTCAGATAAAAGACCAAAGGCGCAATCCATGAAGGGAAAAATGGATAAGGTGGGTTTCATTCAGATTATAAACTTATGCTGTGCCAAAGACAATGTCAATAGATGAAGAGACAACTCAGAGACTAGGAGAAAATATTTGCAAAAGACACATTTGATAAAGAACTATTACTCAAACTATTACTCAAAACACATGAGTAACTCCTAAAACCCAACAACAAAAAAATCTGTTTTTTAAAAAATGGGCCAAAGACCCAAATAGACACCTTACCAAAGAAGATGGCAAATAAGCAAAGAAAAGGTGCTCCATGTCATAAGTCATCAGAGAAATGCAAACTAAATGGGATGCCACACACAACCTATTAGAATGACTAAAATTCAGACCACTGATGAGGATAGAGCAATGGGGATTCTCATTCATTGTTGGTGGGAATGCAAAATAGTACAGTCACTTTGGAAGATTTCTTACAAAAAATCTGGCAGTTTGGCAATTTCTTACAAAACTAAACATACTCTTTGCATATGATCCAGCAGTCATGTTCCTTGATATTTACCCAAAGGGGATGAAAACATCTGTCCATGCATGCAGATATTTGTAGCAGCTGTATTCATAATTGCCACAACTTGGCAGCAACCGCAATGTCCTTCCATAAGTGAATGAATAAATAAATGGTGAAACATGCCAACAGTGGAATAGTATTCAGCACTGTAAAGAAATTAACTATTAAGTCATGAAAAGACATGGAAGAAGCTTAAGTGTACATTATTAAGTGAAATAAGCCAATCTGAAAAAGGTACATACTGTATGATTCCAACTATATCACATCCTCAAAAAGGCAAAATTATGAGGACAGTAAAAAAGATCACTGTTACTAGAGGTTTGGGGGTGGATGGGGAGGGATTAATAAGTAGAGCACAGAAAATTTTTAGGACAGTGAAAGTGCTCTATATGATATTTGTCCAAATCCACAGAATTTATAACACCAGAAATAAACTCTAATATAACAGACTGCAGACTGGGTAATTACGATGGGTCAGTGTGAGCTCATTAACTGCAATAAATTTAACACTCCGGTGATAGAGATGGGTAATGGAGAGGCTGTACATGTGTGGGGGCAGGGGCATACAAGAAATCTCAGTCCTTTCCCCTCAGTTTTGCTGTAAACTTAAAACAGCTCAAAAAAATAGTCTTAATAAAAGAAAGAGAGAGAGAGAGAGAGACAGTTCTCATATATACCTTCTCAGATTGCTACTGGATGGGGTGCTTCAGTAAACAAGGGAATCAACAAGAAAAAAGGGAACATGGGATCCTACTACAATAGTAACCTATGCAGAAAACTGATTCATGAAAAAAATAACCTAGTAGCATGTTATTTAGAAATTTGAGTTTCTAATTTAAAAAAAATATCTGGAAGAATTGAAAGAAGTTGTCCCTGGGGAGTAAAACTGGGATGACTATTTTTCAATATAACCCTCCAGGTACCATTTTAAAGCTATGTAGATATTTACTTTCATAAAAATTGATATCAATAGATGATGTTTTATTTACTACCTTGCCTGTTTCTTCTATATTATCTCACTTAGAATGTCTCAGGAACACTTCCCATCCCTCCCAGGAGATTGCCATCCACTCTTTTGTTCATCAGGCTATTTCCAAATGTTTTCTATCTGCCATATGCTGTGTTTGGGCAAAAGTGTATAAGGATGTTAGAAAATTCTCACCCATGAAAAATTTCCCATATGATTAAGGAGATGAGAAATGAATGATTAAAGCATAATAAAAGAGACATACTAAGTTAGATGACAAAAGTTAAAACTGTTACAGGAGGTAAGACATAAATTTGTGAACTAAGACAGTAAAGAAATCTTCAGGATAAACTGGGATCCACAGTGGGTATTAGTGTGTGGTTATGATCTGGTGAGAGAAAACAAGTAAATATTCAAGACTGAGCTGATAGCCAAGCAAAGACAAAATCAAGAATGGCTCAAAGAATTGTGAGTGAATAATGATGGAGAGAAGTCATCAGAAGTGAGTTTAGAGGAGCACCTGGCTGGCTCAGTAGGCTAAGCATATGCCTTAGCTCAGGTCATGATCCCGGGGTCCTGGGATCAAGTCCTCCATCAGGCTCCCACTGAGCAGAGAGCCTGCTTCTTCCTCCCCCTTGGCCTACTCATCCTCTCTCTCTCACGCTCTCTCTCAAATAAATAAATAAAATCTTTTAAAAAGTGAGTTTAGAAAGATGAGTCAGAACTAGACAGGTAAGAGTCAGTAAACACAGGACTTGTCTTAGTGGGTGACAAGGATGCCCCTAAAAGATTTTGACCCTGGTAAAATTATAGCAGTGGTTTGGGCAGATTGATCCAGGAGTTAAGCTCAAAATGGTCAGAGGGAGCAGAAAATCTTGAGGCATGCGCTCTTGAAATCACTGAAGCATAAAGTTCTAAGCATCTGGACCAGGTTGAGTTACTGGACCTCAACTACAAGAGAAAAGTCCTTCAATGTGTTCATTCACCCTCACAACAAACATTTATAGTGCTCAGTGTGTCAGGTGATGCACCAGCTACTGGGGAACCAATGGTGCTCTGCCAAGGAGCCCACAGTCAACTGGACAAGAAACAACAAACAAGCATAAGAGGTCTGGTCAGATTTTTATCTAACTGAGTCCATTTGCTGAATCCCTGACCCTAGGGAAGAGCCAGGCACATGGATATTTGTCCATGAAGCTTAAAATAGCACTATCAGGATAACAGGATGCCTATAACAAGACTAAGCACACCAATTGCTAGAAAACACTCAGAAGAGTATCTAACATAATCTTAGGAATGCAAGAGAATGTTCTAGAACAGATACCTTAAACTATTCTCATATGCACAATTTCTGACATATCTGCGACTGGGATGTGTCTCCAAATCCAGAACAGGCCATAGTTTGATTGGGAACCTTTTTTTCTTTGTCAGTGGCACATAAAATCATGCTGTACCCTGCAATCACATTTTAGGCTTATTGAAATGCAGTATCTAAGCCAGAGTCTTTCTTTCCAGAGATCTGCCTGGCCATAATGGTCACCCAATCTGGTAGATTCCACCTCTAGAAGGACACTTGCATCCACCCACTCCTTAGCATCACTTACCACCACCATTCCCTACTGTAAACTATATCAACACCCTTGTTCTGTTTCCTCTGCTCCAAACCTTGATCTCTCCCATCTACTACTCACCCCTCAAACCAAGGAGATCTCTCCAAAAACCAAATTTTCTTATGTTACTTTCCTTCAAGGCAAGGTCTAAAATCAATAGAATGGTGGTGTACAAGGCCTTTTGAGTTCTAGTCTCCACCAGTCTGTTTCTCCACCTCCTCTGCTCTTTGACTTGTTTAACTCCGAGTTTATTTTATAGAATCTAAGGCACCATTAATGTTCAGTCACACCTTTATTTCATGGAACATTAAGAAAGAAAAAGAGATTCTCAATCAAAAGGTGACAAGCCGTCAGGCCAGGTTCTCTTGGAAAAAACCTCCAAGGAGATCTGAGTATAGAAGGTTGATTGAGGAAGGCTCTCAGAAAAATATAGCAAACAAATGAGGACAGCAGAACCCAGGATTGGGGGAAGTTAAGCTGCAACAGAGTTAGGGAACTCAACATACCCACTGGGAGTTCTGCAGTTAATGCCTCTTCAGAGTTGTCCCTCATGAAGGGAGCCAGAATTCTGAACTCCCGTGTAGACTAGTCACTGAATGTGGAGTGTAGCCTTGGGTGAGGTAGATCCTCCCAACAGCAGGGAAATCCCAGAAAAGGACACCCAGCTGAGAGCTGTTCTCTATCACCACTCCAAGAAGATAGACTTGAAAGGAAGATCTGGGCAGCATCTACCTCACCCACTACAAATGAATATCAGATGTGAGATTGTGAGATGGTTTCTGATACCAGACATGCTAGGATAGGGAAAAAGTCAAATCAGTTAGACAGTGTATATGTAATCCATTCCTTTTTTGCTTACATCATTTAGTTAGTTTGGTGACTTACAACAAATAATCCTCATAGTACAGAGGAGAAAGAGGTCACAAGAAAAATGATACACCTAGTTGTGGGTTTTTTTTAAATATTTTAATAATTTTAAGTGTACAGCTCAGTAGTACTAAGTATGTTCACTTTGTTGTGCAACCATCACCATCCATCACCAGAACTTTTTCATCTTGCAAAACTGAAACTCTGTACACATTAAAAAATAACTTCCCATTTCCCCCTTACTTCATCACCTGGCGGCCACCATTCTACTTGCTTTCTCTATCAATTTGACTACTCTCTGTTTCTCATATACATAGAATTATGCTGTGTTTTTCTTCTTACAACCAGCTTATTTCACTTAGCATAATGTTCTCGAGTTTCATCCATGTTGGAGCATGTGACAGGATTTCCTTCCTTGTTAAGATTGAATGATATTCCATTGTATATATGTATCACATTTTGTTTATCCATTCATCCACCAAAGGACATTTGGGTTGCTTCCACCTCTCAGTTATTGTGAATAGTGCTGCTATGAACATGAGTGTGAAAATATCTTTTCCTGACCATATTTTCTATTATTTTGGATATACACCCAGAAATAAGATTGTTGACTCAAATGGTAATTCTTTTTTTTTAATCTTTTGAGGAACAGCCACCCTGTTTTCCATAGTGGTGGCACCATTTTACAATTTCACCAATAGCACATAAAGGTTCCAATTTTTCTGCATCCTTTCCAATGCTTGTTATTCTCTGTTTGCTTCTTTTTTAATAGAAGTCATCGTAATCAGTGTAGGGTAATATCTCATCATAGTTTTTATTTGCATTTCTCTAATGATTAGTGACATTGAGTAACATTTTATATGTCTTTTGGCCACTTGTATATTCTTTGGAGAAATATTCAAGTCCTTTGCCCATCTTTTGATGGGTTATTTGATTTTTTTGGTTGCTGAGTTGTAAGAGTTCTTTATATGTTTTGGATATTAACCCTTTATCAGATATATGATTTCCAAATTGTAAACTTTTCACTTCATACTTTCTTGCTGCCTCAACAACCTCACAAACAGGCTGTAAACACTTTGCCCAGGTGACCAGGTGACCACTGTGATAAGGCTGGTCTCTACCACGAGTTACTTTCTTGTCCTCCCCTAACTGTGACCTAATGACCTTCAAATGCACCAATGAAATCCCCTCATACCTTTTGTTTGTGTACTCCATCTTGACACCCCAGTAAGGCATTCGTGTCCCTCAGCCCCCCATCTGCTAAGTTGAGCTGGCTCCCTTGACACTCCCCCCATGCGGCCTTGCATGGCAAAGCATGCCTCTTGTCTCTAGGACCTGTGAATATATAAATCTTATTTTCCTGCCCTCTCCTTGTCCCTTTTTGGTTGAACCTGGCTGACCATCTTATGAAAGACTACAAAATACAATTACTTCCTTCCATTCCATAGGCAGTCTTTCACTCTGCTAATAGTGTCCTTTGACACACAAAAGTAAGTTTGGAGTAATCCTATTTGTCTATTCTTTGCTTTTGTTGTCTGTACTTTCAATGTCATATCTAAGAAATCATTGCCAAATCCAATGTCATGAAGATTCTCCCCTGTTTTCTTCTAGGAGTTTTATAGTTTGGGGTCTTATATTTAGCGCTTTAATCTATTTTGAGTTAATTTTTTAATATAATGTAAGAAAATGATCCAGCTGCATTTTTCACAAATGGATATCCCAACACTATTTCTTTCCCAACACTATTTGAGTCTGCCCTTCTCCCATTGAATGATCTTGGCACCCTTCTCAAAGATCATTTGAGCATATATGCAAGGGTTTATTTCTGGCTGTCTCTTCTATTCCATTGTTCTATGCGGCTTTATGCCATACTATACCATATTGTACTATACTGTACCTTGATTTTGTACTATGTTTTGAAATCAGAAAGTATTAGTCTCCCAACTTTGTTCTCCTTTTTCAAAATTACTTTAGGTATTCAGGGTCCCCTGAGATTCCATATGAATTTTAGAATTTTTTTTCTGTTTCTGCAAAAGATGTCACTGGGATTTCAATAGTACACCTACTTTTGAGCACATTGTGCTTACAGTTTCTATGAGATGTCCACATCAAGTAGGCAATTGATTTAGGACTCAGAAGACACTGAGGATGGAATCAGTCATCTTATATAGCATTCCCATTTTTCCAAGAAGCTTGAAATGATTGTTGCCTTCCAAAATAGCAGCAGGAAAAATAAATCCCAACGGGAAAGAAGCATCTATATTGTTGACTTTTTTTTTTTTTTTTGGCTTTCTCTCCATCCATAAAGTCTATACTCAGCATTTTAAAAGTAAGATCATTTGGCCTGATTCTCCTCAAAGAGAAATGATAAGATTTTTCCTAAATTTGAGGAAAGACACATTCTGTGAAATAGGGAGTTGGCTAACAATCATCTTTCTCCTTCTCTTTCACCTGAGTGCAGCAACCCAGCACCCACACAGAGTTCCATGAGGTGACTCAGAGCCCAGCAGCCAGCTTGCCCAGGCACTTCCCCAGTCCTACCTGAGCAGGACCACAGCCCCACCACCAATGCTCCTGCCCCACCATTTTCAGGCAGGATAACAAAGACTGTGGGCTAACCAGTGAAGTTCTCCACACCAGATACATTCAAGCTGGGATGCAGAATCCTAGGGCATACATCATAGACTTGTTCCCAGCATATTCCAGGAAGGATTTTTTTTTATAGGACATATTTCCAAGTATTTCTAAACCATATGCCAAGCTCTACATAAAAATCTTATGCCAGGGCCCTATTCTTTTCTTTTCAAGCTGTACATCTCTCTAGAATACTAGATGGAGTAAAAGAGTTCAAGAGCATCTTTTTTTCAGGGCAGTATACTCATAAAGCTTACTTGCCATTGGCAATTAATTAATCCTTATTTTTACTCAATTTTCTATCAGCATCCAGAGGGTGGTTAAGTGTTGGCTTAAAAAGTCTCCATCTCAACTCTTGTACTGGAATCAGCAAGAGTACTTACTTAAATTCGTGGAGACCACTCCATATCTACTGAGGTATCAGGATAAGGCCCAGGAATCTGCATTATAAACAAACTCCCCAGGAGATTCTTATGCATATGAACATCTGAGAGACACTGAACTAGAGCAAATAAAAGTTTTACCCAAAAGAATTCAACTTAGAAAATAATTATCATAATCACAGGGTAATAATGATTCTCGCATAGTTTCCAAATACAATCAGATATCCATCCACACAGTAGGGCATTTTATAAGTTCAGGGTATGCTGATTCTCCATTGGACTCTTATATCTTATTCCTGTCTAATTCTTTTAAAATGCGAAGCTTAGGGGCACCTGGGTGGCTCAGTGGGTTAAAGCCTCTGCCTTCGGCTCAGGTCATGATCCCAGGGTCCGGGGATCCAGCCCCGCATCAGGCTTTCTGCTCGGCAGGGAGCCTGCTTCCTCCTCTCTCCCTCTCTGCCTGCCACTCTGCCTACTTGTGATCTCTCTCTGTCAAATAAATAAATAAATAAATATTTTTAAAAAAATTTTTTAAATAAAATGTGAAGCTTATTTTTTAAGGAATACAATCATAAAATAAACCTTGAGCTCTGTTACTTACTTTCTCTTTAAGATTGAATAAAATTCCCAACCGTATTTTATATCATGATTCTCACACTTGGGAAATCCTTTACACTAGCTGTTAAAATCATTAAGCCAATGTCCTCGATTTAATCTTTAAGGTTGACCAGCCAACATTGAGTCACTGTAATCTTCTAGGTCAGACAGGAAAAGAATTGACGTCGTTACCAAATACCACTGCGTAAGTGTCTTTGAGAAAATGGCAGCCAAGTGTACACAGTTGGGTAATGAGATGTGATGGGTAACAGTCCCTGAGCAGGTGAGCTGGAAGGCCTGGCACCTGGCATTCCATCCCTAATGATGCCCTTGTGTGAGCTCTCAAGGATCCATGACACACTTTCTCTGACATAACATATCTCAGGGAGTTATCAAGATGTTTCCTCTCTCCAGAAGATCAACCAGCCTATTAGGAATGATAATTTGGCACATGCTATGCTCAAGGGACAGAAGCAATAAGGGATGTTTCATACAAAGGGGCTTCCACCGTGAGCCAGCAATGTTGATCTGCAGCTAAAAACAGAGATGCATAAAAATAAACCTTCAACCTCTCACCCTGAACAATGAAGATGTTTTCCAGAAAACTGCACAGAATCTAAACAGCCTCAAAGGTCACAGTTCCTTTCTCCAGCTTTTACTTTTTAAAAAAGGAAAAATTAAAAAGAGGATCAGCTGACCTAGTTGGTTTATCTCAGTAGTCTGTAACACTGACTGCCCAAGAGACAAGTATAATACAAACATGGCCAAACATCTTGTTGGCTTATTTCTAGCTTTCAGAAACAAACAAAAAAGTTATATTAGCTATAATTTAATACACTAAATTATTATGAATGCTTCCCTGTCAGAAGTTAATGTTAGTCTTCAACTCCTTTTAAAGAGAGATGTCGAGATAACTCAGCTCCACTCACACATTCATTCTCTCTCTCCCCCTCCCTCTCTCTCCCAGCCCTCCCCAACTCAAGTCAAAGGGAGGGAAAACTGAGATGATTACCTGGGCATGAAGAGGGAGATGACCACATTAGCCTAAATGACCCAGGGTCTGTGCCCATGAAGGCAAGCAAACCCAGGAACCAGCTGTAGCCTGGAAGGGTCAAACATTGAAGACAAGGCAAGTTTTAAGTTAATTCATGTCAAAATCAATTTTTTAAAAAATATTTCCCTCTTTCCCCAGGGTTTTGGATCAGTAAGACAGGAATATATGAACTGATGCCTACGCAATGAATTATTGCACACGGAGGACTAAAGTTAAAGACAGAGGGCACTGCCCCCAACCTGCAAGGCCCCAGTCACAGAAGGAAGGGCCGGAGGTCGGGCACAGAATATCCAAGGCAGTGGAGCCATTTGCTGATCTGTGCTTATATATCATGTCCCTGTCACTATTATTTTCCTATCACTGTCCCCAGACCAGCCCATTCCCATAAACGTCCCCAGTCCCTTCCAACTTCTAACATCCTTACTCAAACGTCTGTGGTAGAAGGTTGCAGTGGACACATCGGAGCCACAGGTGGTCAGCAGGATTTGACCCTCTGGAGCATGAACACCAAACTCTTCAGCTCTGGGTTGTGTTAGCAGATCCCTCAAGGGAAGTGCAGTGACCACTGCAGCAGTAGCAGCAGCTTCTCACCTGAACCTGGACTCCGTGGGGGAAGTGCTAAAGCACCCCATCTGCACGGGGTCTTTCCCAGAGGAGCAGCGGCCCAAGTTCCTGCACGGTGGCCATAGCATTGCCTGGCCGTGCCTGGAGAAGCATCATACTGGCCAGTAGCATCAGTGGTGGCCGCTGTCCCTTGTACAGCAACCCTACCAGCATAACCAGCCTCACCCAGCTGACAGACCGCCTGAAAGTGCTGAAGATCATTGACACAGTCGGGTCAGTAAGGCTGTGGGGCCACTCCTGCGTGGGTCCTGTGGCCAGTGGCTGCCGGAGCTGTGCTGTGGAGTTGTGCGAGCCTGGTCCGGAGGCGGACCCCTGACCCTCTGGCCACTGGCCCCTCCCTGCCCAAAATGCAGCTGAGGGTCGGCGTCAGGACTTTGGAGAGAAGTCTGCAGGAATTTAGGGGGGAGCTGCAGCAGAAGGAGATGGGTCTCCAAGGACCTTCAGGCAAGGCATAAGGCAGTCTCCAGGAATAGGGCCCAAGGAGCACTGGGTCCAGGAAGAGCTGACTCACTCTCGAAAGTTCTTCACAGGCTCTTACGCTGAGGTTGAGAAATCCAACAGTCAAGTGGTAGAGGAGCAGAGTTACCTGCTTACCATGGCAGAGGTGCAGGCTGTGTCTTGCTGTGACCACTTCCTAGCCAAGATCAAGCAGGCAGATGGAGAGCTACTGGAGGAGAGAGCCAATGAGGAGGACCCAGAGCTCATGGCCAGCCTGCCTTGGGAGCTTACTCTATAGGCTGTGGAGCTTCTTCAGGTTGGCCATGTGCCCCTCCACCCCCAAAATCAGGCAGGCTATTAAAAAGCCCTTGAAAGGGGCACCTGGGTGGCTCAGTCTGTTAAGTGTCTACCTTGGGCTCAGGTCATGATCCCAGAGTCCTGGGATTGAGCCCCGAGGCAGGTTCCCTGCTCAGTGGGGAGCCTGCTTCTCCCTCTCTCCCCCTGCCTGCTACTCTGCCTACTTGTGCTCTCTCTCTCTGTCAAATAAATAAAAAATCTTAAATTTAAAAAAAAAAAAAAACAACCTCCAGACAGTCAACTGGAAGATTCCTGGGCTTTGGAGTCTACAGCCTCTGCTGCCTCCAACTCAGTTACACTTAGAGAGATGGCAAGTCCCAAGGAAGTGGTGGACAGCCCTGGAGCCCTCACCTGCTCAGCACTGGGTTCGGAGACTGCTGCCAATATCCCACAGTGCCTCCTTCTCAGAAAGAGAGGGACTAAGGCAGTGTTCCAGGCATGTTCAATCTTCAGTCAGTCTCTGTGTGACCAGTCAAGGTGAGGAGCTGGTTGCTGACCGAGGCAACTACAATAGACAAGTTTTCACTCAGAAAGGCTTTTTGAAGGAGATCCACCGCAGCCCTAGCAGCCTGGTTGTTCTGTGCTGAGCATCCTTGGGGCTGATCTGGCCAATCTCATTCCTCTCTCAGTGGCCATGAACTACCATGGGCTCACTGGTGTGACTGGCAGCTACAACAGCTCCCTCAAGGTATATATGTTAGACGGCCACTGGGTACCAACCCAGGAGCATCACAGCCCCTCCACCTGGCCAGTTTGTGGTAACTGATTGGGAAGGTGGAGAGCTCTGGTGCTTCACTCTTAACTGAAGCAGGGGTGGTCAAACACTGCTGCCTCTGTCTTGCCGTGTGGCCCCAGTGTGTCACCTGTGATGCTGAGGGCTCATCTGCTTCACGGGCTTGGGCCTCAATCTGGAGAATTGGCAAAATGAGCACCACCTGGAGGGTGGCTTCTCCATTGGCTCCCTGGGCCCCAATGGGCAGCTGGGTCGCTTTGATAACCCTGATTTTATATTTCCCTCTTATTATAATGGGCTTCATATGTGACACTTTCTCTTCAATTCTGCTGCACTTAGTGTGCATGCTCCAATGGGAACTGCTCCCCTTTCATTTCAGACATTATATCCTGGGGCGCCTGGGTGGTTCAGTTAGTTAAGCATCTATCTTTGCTTAATCCCAGGGTTCTGAGATCAATCATCAGGGTCCTGGGATCCAGCATCTCATCAGGTTCTGTACTCAGCAGGGAGCCTGCTTCTCCCTCTCCCTCTGCCTGCCGCTCCCCCTGCCTGCGCTCTCCTGCTCTCTCTCTGTCAAACAAAAGAATAAAATTCTTACAAAACAAACAAACACTGTATCCCTATGGCATAATGTTTCTGGTCTCTTCACTTTTACCAGCATGAAAGCTCATTCATTTTAGTACCATCAAAGGAGGTACACAGTCCTTTTGCGGAGCAGCACCTCTTGCTTCTGGGGGCTTTGTGCCATCTTGGATTGATCTTCAATCGCATATGTGACGGAGAATGGATTGACTCTAGTTGGTTGGTGTTGAAGACTTTCGCCTGGAAATCGATTGCCTTTTACAGGGATGTACAGATTAGAATTATGTCAAAACACAGAAAGATGGCGGTAAGCAAACACAAATGCTAATACAGTCAGCAACACTCTTGAATACTCTCTAGAGCTCATCATTTTTCAGTTTACCTTGCTCCACTGACCTGTGCTAAGAGCTGTCTGCAGAATCGTGCAACACAGACCAGGGTCAGCCAAGTGGGGAGGCGGACACATCTTGATTTCATTAGCCAAAACTGTTGGGTCTTTATTCTATAGTTTCCTCGAGTGACTGAACAATATTTGGTTTTGAGATTTATTTCTATTCCTCTGTCAAGAATTAAATAATCGATAATGGTTATCGATAAATAAATAAATTAATAAATAACATCTGCGGTAGAAGCTACATTCCACCTGGGTCTTTTTTTTTTTTTAAGATTTTATTTATTTATTTGACAGACACAGAAAGAGAAGGAACACAAGTAGGGGGAGTGGCAGGCAGAGGGAGAAGCAGGCTTCCCACTGAGCAGGGAGCCTCATGTGGGGCTCGATCCCAGGACCCTGGGATCATGACCTGAGCCAAAGCCATACACCTACTGACTGAGCCACCCAGGCAATCACCCCCCCTTTTTTTAACAACAGTCAAACCGGGCAAAAAAAATTCAACATTCTAATTGAGGATGTAAAAATGAGGCCTGTCAGGGCTCTGCCTCTAAGACATATGTGATCGGCCACTTTGGCCCACCTCCACATGATACTTAGTCTTCCTGGCCTCACTCTCTATCTGCCCAGCGGTAGTACCCTTCTGGTTGTTTTTAAGGCTTCTTCCAGCCACTGGTTCCCTAGGGTGGAAATCAAAGTGGTTCTTATTTCCAATCCTCACCTCTAAATCCACACTCCCATATTCCCCCACAGTGTGAAAACACACACCCAGTTCTGCCACCTCTATAGTGGGTCTCTGACCAGATTTGGGAGAAGGGAATGGGAGAGAGAGGAAAAAGTCAGGCCCATCTTAAATTCAGGAGTGCAAATCCTGATAATTTCTCAGTGGCATATCTGTGCAGGAGAACCTGAGAAGTCTCCCACATTTTTAATCAGGATAGAACTCCATCACCCTGCACCAGGCAGCTCTAGTGGAAATCTGAACATGCCCAGGTCAAGGAAGCTGGGGTGGGAAGGAGAGATGTGCAGGGACACAACATGTGAAGGCTAGAAAAGCGGGACTTTGGGACAACCCCTTGACAATGTCCAGTTCAAAACAACTGTTCTTACCAATGTTGGAAGAATTATTAAAACAACCATGTTCCTGAAAGAGAACCACAAAGCGGCAATGTGAGATTCTTGAGAATGTGAACAATGAAAGCCAAAATCTGAAAGACCATTTCTTTACTGTTGCTTTCAGATTAGATTCATTCATTCTTTTCCTTATTTTCTGCCCAGGAAATATTTATGGAGCACCTGCCAGGCCTCCAAAACCATGCTTCACGTAGGTTATAGTGATTTACTTTAAATTGCTTCAGTATTATCAGTGTGCAGGTGTGTGAGTGCCAGCTGATTTCAGCTTGAATCCGGCCACATGCTCTCAAGAATATACACTCTGGGAGCAGTTGGTTAGCTGCCCAGCCTGGACACAGCAAAGAGGCAGCTTCCTCTGCCTTCTTCCACACAGATCCCGTTGACACAGAGGATTTGCTCTTTAGCAGGCTATCAAAAATGGATAGTCTTTGCTGACACTAGTGACTCGTGAATTATCATGGTAAATGAGAGAAATGGGCTCTTAACCGCTGAAAATGTCAAGATAGGAGAAATGGTTAAAGGCTTAGACATTCAGTTTGAGATGATGGAAAAGTTCTGGAGATGGACTGGTTGTCCAGAAATGTTAATGCATTTAATGCTACTAAACTTAAAAATGGTTAAAATAGGGGATGGGATGCTAGGTGGCTCAGTCAGTTGAGCATCCAACTCTTGGTTTTGGCTCAGGTCATGATCTCAGGGCTCCATGTTCAACACAGAGCTTGCTCCAGATTCTCTCTTCCTCTCCCTCTACCCCTCCCCTGCTCGTGCTCTCTTTCTCTCTAAAAATAAATAAATAAATAAATAAATAAATAAATAAATAAATAAATAAAATCGTTAAGAAAATGGCTGAAATGGTAAATTTTATGTTATATATATGTTATTTCAATTTTTAAAAACTTTAAGATGGAGCACCTTGCTGGCTCAGTTGGC